>MCJB01001271.1:0-15856 GCA_002018475.1 Nicotiana obtusifolia | reverse complement strand
ATATCTTGGCCATTTTTTGAAAGTGTCTGTCAATGTCATTTCTGTCGAATGACACACACTTCATCTCGAAGAGTTGTCTACGCATTTTCTCCTGTCTTTGGCCAGTATCTCCGCAGAAAACTTCATGTAGGATGCGAACGTTGAAGGCAAAATCATGGGAAGTAAGAAACATATTTTTGTCTTGAAATGCAAGTGAGTTCCACCAATCTCTGAGGATTCCAGAGAATCGTGAAGTGAGTTCTGACAGGATGGGGAAAAGTGCAAAACCAAACCAAAATCCAAGAAAAAGGGAAAAACCACTGAAAACCAATTCCGAGCCAGATATGAAAATAAAGACCCTTCAATTGGCTCATTAAGCCGTCCTGGTAAATATGAATTTCTTGTCAGTTACAACCCCCAAGAGTGGCCAAAACTTCCAGAAAAATTCACTCCAAGCTGGGAGGATAGTGAAACTACACCTAACTCCGAGTCACCACCAGTCCAAACCTCACAACCCAAAAAGCCACCCGATCCTAAAACTCCACCCATTCCAAAAATCCAAAATCCCCCGCAACCTCAAATATTCATGATGAGTGCTTCAAGCTCCAGTCATACTCACGATTTTCCTTCACTTCAACCTTTTGAAAAAGAGGGAATTAGCCATGCACCAAAAATTCCCAAGAAAAACGTAGTGCTGCCTACTGGAGAAAAGAGTGAGTTTATTGGGTATGGGAAATTTATCATCTTGGAGGAAATGGTTTAGTGGCTGATAATTAATAACTAACCTGAGTTTTCCTCTTGTCTGCTCAGCTCTTTTGTTGACATAAAATGTCCGTGACTTCATCAATTTGGATCCTCCAGTGTTTACCGGGTCTGATCCTAAGGAAGACCCGCAGGATTTCATTGATCAAATACACCGCACACTGCGGTTATACATGCCAGTGACACAGAGGCAGTAGAACTGGCTTCCTATCGATTACGGAATTTAGCGATCTTCTAGTATGACAGCTGGGAAAGGTCCAGGAGTCCGAATGCTCCCCCACCTGTATGGAATGAATTCTCCGATGCATTCCTTCGCCATTACTTGCCAGTTGAGGTACGACGAGCTAAGGCTGATAAATTTTTTAACCTTAAGCAAAGTAATATGAATGTACGAGAGTACAGTATGCAATTTGACTCTCTGGCAAGGTATGCTCCTCACATGGTGGCCGAGATGAGCGACAGGGTTCACTTGTTCGTGAACGGACTAGGACCGTACTTAATAAATGAATTGACGACAGCTTCCCTGATAGAGGGCATGGATATCTCTCGTGTACAGGCCTATGCCCAGACCATAGAGGATCGTAAACGCCAAGAAAGGGCGGACAGGGAGCAGGAGAGGAGCCAGCATAAGAGGACAAGAGTTGCAGGGTATTCTGGCGACTCGAGAAGTGGTATGAGACCCCATTCTTCGAGGAGTTCGGCACCACCTGCATCTAGTGCCCCTCGATAGTTTCGGAGTTCGCAGGCATCAGGCTCGCCATATCACAGGGCTACTAGTCAGATGAGATCCCCAATGCCTCGTTGTGAGCAGTGCGGCAGGACCCACTTTGGGCCGTGTCGTCAATGTTTGGATGTATGCTACTTTTACGGACAGCCTGGCCACATGAAGCGGGACTGTCCTTACAGAATGGGTGGTATGGCTCAGCAAACTGGATCTGTGGCTGGTTCTTCCTTATCAATTCGACCTCCAGCACGGGGTCCCCAGCAGCCAGCAGTCCGTGGCAGGGGTAGCGATACAATACCGGGCTCAAGTGGTGTTCAAAATCGAATATATGCCCTAGCAGGTCGACAAGATCTTGAGTCATCTCCAGATGTTGTCACAGGTATATTATCGGTGCTTTCTCGTGATGTATACGCATTGATTGATCCCGGATCCACGTTATCTTATGTTACACCCCTTGTGGATGAGAAGTTTGATATTGTACCTGAATCAATAAGCAAACCCTTTGTGATATCTACTCTAATAGGAGATTATGTGATTGCTAGAAGAGTATATAGAGGTTGCACTGTGACGATTTGTAGTCGTCAAACCTCGGCTGATTTAATTGAATTAGAAATGGTTGACTTCGACGTGATAATGGGAATGGATTGGTTGGCATCATGCTATGCTAGTGTTGATTGTCATACGAAGATGGTTAGATTTCAATTTCCGGGTGAACCCGTCCTGGAATGGAAGGGGAACATTGCTACGCCGAAAGGTAGGTTTATTTCCTACCTTAAGGCAAGAAAGATGATCTCCAAGGGTTATATCTACCATCTTGCTCGCGTTATGGACGTGGAGGCGAAATGGCCTATTCTACCATCAATTCCGGTAGTCAGTGAATTTTCGGATGTCTTTCCAGATGAACTCCCAGGTCTTCCTCCTGAAAGGGAGATTGAGTTTGGCATCGATGTGTTGCCCGATACTCACCCAATTTCTATCCCTCCATATAGAATGGCCCCAGCAGAATTACGAGAGTTGAAAATACAATTGAAGGACTTGCTGAATAAAGGCTTCATTAGGCCTAGCACTTCAGCTTGGGGTGCGCCAGTCTTGTTCGTACGAAAGAAAGACGGATCGTTACGGATGTGTATCGATTATCACCAGTTGAATAAGGTCACCATAAAGAACAAATATCTACTTCCAAGAATTGATGACCTGTTTGACCAACTCCAGGGAGCCAAATATTTCTCTAATATTGACCTACGTTTAGGATATTTTCAATTGAGAGTCAAGGAGAAAGATATTCCAAAAACAGCCTTCCGAACGGGATGTTGGCATTTTGAGTTTATTAATGTCATTTGGGCTAACAAATGCCCCGACTGCTTTTATGGATCTCATGAACACTGTATTCAGGCCTTATCTTGATGTGTTCGTGGTGGTATTCATTGATGACATCCTAGTGTATTCCCGTTCAGAGGCAGAACACATGGGTCACTTGCGGATAGTATTGCAGACCCTTCGGGATCACAGGTTATATGCAAAGCTCACCAAATGTGAGTTTTGGCTGAACTCAGTAGCATTCTTAGGCCATGTGGTATCTGATGAGGGTATTAGTGTCGATACTCAAAAGATCGACGCAATCAAGAATTGGCCAAGACCTACTACGCCATCGGAAATCCGTAGCTTCTTGGGTTAGCCGGGTATTATAGGCGGTTTGTAGAAGGATTCTCTTCTATATCAGCACCATTAACCAAGCTGACCCAGAAAGCTACCAAATTCCAATGGTCGAATGTTTGTGAGCGGAGCTTTCAGGAACTGAAGGATCGATTAATATCCGCTCCAGTTCTTACCCTCCCCGGAGGAACTGAAGGTTATGTGGTGCATTGTGATGCCTCCTGCATAGGTTTGGGATGTGTGTTGATGCAGCATGGAAGGGTGATTGCTTATGCTTCGAGACAATTGAAGAAGCATGAAAAGAATTATCCGACCCATGATTTAGAATTGGCTGCAGTAATATATGCCTTGAAGACATGGTGACACTATCTATATGGTGTCCATGTCGACATCTAAACAGACCATAAAAGTTTGCAATACATCTTCGATCAAAAAGAGTTAAGTTTGAGACAACGATGTTGGCTCAAATTGCTGATGGACTACGACGTTGAAATATTGTATCATCCGGGCAAGGCCAATGTTGTGGCAGATGCCCTCAGTCGTAAGTCGATGGGAAGTTTAGTGCATGTTGAAGCAGGTAAGCGGAGTTTAATTGAAGAGCTTCATCAGCTAGCTAACATGAGAGTCAGACTGTTAGACTCCGAGGATGGAGGTGTTGTTGTACATAATACATCCGAATCATCTCTCGTACCCGAGGTGAAAGCACGGCAATACGAAGATCCCACCTTGTTGCGATTGAAAGAGGGCATTCAACAGGGTAAAATCTCAGCTTTTGAGATTGTAGGGGATGAAACACTGAGGTGCCAAGGCCGATTATGTGTGCCTAATGTAGTAGGATTGCAAGAGAAGATTATGAGGGAAATTCATCAATCCCGATATTCCATCCATCCTGGTTCAACAAAGATGTACCATGATGTCAGAGAGCAGTATTGGTGGGATGGCATGAAGAAGTCCACTGCAGAATTTGTAGCCCAGTGCCCCAGTTGCCAACAGGTAAAGATAGAACATCAGAAACCGGGTGGACTGCTCCAGAATATGGAAATTCCAACCTGGAAATGGGAGGTGATTAACATGGACTTATTTGTTGGATTACCTCGCTCCAGTCATAAGTTCAACTCCATCTGGGTGATAGTGGATCGACTTACCAAATGTGCTAATTTTCTGCCAGTTAAGACCACCTACACAGCCGAAGATTATGCAAAGCTATACATCAAGGAAATTGTTAGACTTCAAGGGGTGTCGATGTCCATTATATCGGACAGAGGAGCCCAATTCACAGCTAACTTTTGGAAGTCTTTTCAGAAAGGTTTGGGTACACAAGTAAATCTCAGCACAGCTTTTCATCCGCAAACTGACGGACAGGCTGAACGAACCATTCAGACACTGGAAGATATGCTAAGAGCATGTGTCTTGGATTTCAAGGGTAGCTGGGATGACCATCTTCCACTTATAGAGTTTGCTTACAATAACAGCTACCATTCCGGTATTAAGATGGCCACATATGAGGCACTATATGGGAGAAGATGTAGATCACCAGTTGGGTGGTTCGAAATTGGAGAAACTGAATTAAATGGGCCAGATCTGATTCGTCAAGCTGTTGAGAAAGTGAAGGTGATACAGGAACGATTAAAGGCGGCACAAAGCAGGCAAAAGTCCTACTCTGACGTCCGACGTTGTGATCTAGAGTTTGAAGTTGATGATTGGGTTTCCTGAGAGTCTAGCCAATGAAGGCTGTTATAAGCATCGGAAGGAAAGGTAAATTGAGCCCGAGGTACATCGGTCCGTACAAAATCCTTCGACGAATTGGACATGTTGCCTATGAGTTAGAGCTACCGCCCGATATGGAATTTATCAATCCAGTATTCCACGTGTCCATGTTGAGGAAATGTATCGGAGATCTTTCTCGGGTCGTCCCCATCCAAGACATACAGATTGCAGAGGATCTAACATACGAAGAGGTACCAGTGCCCATATCGGACCGACAAATCCACAAGCTAAGGAAAAAAGATGTAGCTTCCGTTAAAGTGTTATGGTGGAACAGGATGGAGGAAATGATATGGGAAGCAGAAGAAGAGATGAAATCCAAATACCCGTACCTGTTCCACAATGTAAATAATGATGATGCCGAAGAAACGCAGAATGCATTAAAAGGAGAAGCGTCCGTGTGAGGTAAATAGGAACTTGAGATACTCTTCATTATTACCTTTCAGTTAATGCTGGGATTTACTGGTTCCCGTAGATCCCTACATTCGGGGACGAATGTTCCTAGGGGGGGGGGGAAGTGTTACAACCCGTAAAATCGTACGTTAAAATACGCCATAGGATAGTTCACACATAAGAGCCTAAGAACCCAGAAAATAGTTCAAAAGTTAAGAAAAAGAGCAAAGGTGTGGCATAGTTGGATATGCGACCACAAAGCACAAATGCGGACCGCATATATCCAACACCAGGATCGCAAACTGAAATAGATTTCTGGGCTGAAATTGTGTCAAAAATGCGGCCAGTACGCGGACCGCATAATGCAAATGCGGACCGCAAATGTGACATCTTCCATCGCATAATGGAACAGAGTTCTGGGCGGAATCCATGTCAGAAATGTGACCAGAATGCGGTCGCATTGTTGAAAATGCGAACCGCAAATCTGGCACTTTCGCGTCGCATAATGCAGCAGAATTCTGGGTAGAGATTTGCGGCCAGAATGTGAACCGCATGTCCTGTTTGCGGCGGATATGCGACCTCAAACCTGAAAAATGTCAGACACGTGTGCCACTTATTGACGGACCTATAAAAGGGACCCAAACCCGTTCCTTCTTCATTTTTCTTAACTTAAACATAGTAGAAGGCCCCCAAACGACCCCTCTCAAAGCCCCACACCAACACAACCAATTTCCTCTCTTCCAACCTCTAAATAAGAAGGAATCAAGGAATTGGAGAACTAAAAAGGAACCCTAGCTGAATTTTCCCCTTCTACTAACCCACATTGAGGGCAAGACCTATAATCTAAGGAATCGAAGGAAAAAGGCTAGGAATTCACATGCAAGGTAAGTTATTACTCCCTTTCATGTAATTTTCCCTTGGGCATTCATGATATGTAGTTGCATGCCTGTAAAGATCCATGGGAGGGTGGTAGGAAATCAAGAATTCAAGATAAACACTGCTAAACAGAAGAGGTCACGATTATTACGGGTTGTAAATGAGTTGCATGTGTTACAAATATGTTTGATAAGGATTAGAGGAAAAAGGGGTGTGGGGAGGCACCATACAAAACTAGGGGATTGTGATTTATGATAATTTTGACGCTTAGTGAGTAATGGGTGAATTGTTCCTTAACTGCAGACTAAGGAATCGTAGGCATTGCGTAGCTTGAGAACTGGTGCAGCATATACTAGGTATGTATATATATACTGTTTCTTTCTTTTGCACGATTCCTATCAAATACGATGCCATGAACGAGCCCTAAAGAATACTCTACTCTTAGAGGTTAGGATTGCTTATGTTGCTTTTCCCCTAGGGAAGGATTGCTCTTGTCTTATGGTATCAATGTTGTTGGTGTTTCTTGAGTCTTACAAGGTTCATGCTAAAGAGAAAGTGAAGGTGGTTCGAAATTGGTGAAACTGAATTATATGGGCCAGATCTGATTCATCAAGCTGTTGAAAAAGTGAAGGTGATAAAGGAACAATTAAAGGCGGCACAAAGCAAGCAAAAGTCCTACTCTGACGTCCGACGTCGTGATCTAGAGTTTGAAGTTGATGATTGGGTTTTCCTAAGAGTCTCGGCAATGAAGGGTGTTATGCGCTTCGGAAAGAAAGGTAAATTGAGCCCGAGGTACATCGGTCCGTACAAAATGCTTCGACGAATTGGACATGTTGCCTATGAGTTAGAACTACCGTCCGAAATGGAATTTATCCATCCGGTATTCCATGTGTCCATGTTAAGGAAATGTATCGGAGATCCTTCACGGGTCGTCCCCATCCAAGACATACAGATTGCAGAGGATCTAACATACGAAGAGGTACCAGTGCCCATATTGGACCGACAAATCCGCAAGCTAAGGACAAAAGATGTAGCTTCTGTTAAAGTGTTATGGAGGAAATGACATGGGAAGCAGAAGAAGAGATGAAATCCAAATACCCGTACCTGTTCCACAATGTAAATAATGATGATGCCGAAGAAACGCAGAATGCATTAAAAGGAGAAGTGTCCGTGTGAAGTAAATAGGAACCTGAGATACTCTTCATTATTACCTTTCATTTAATGCTGGCATTTACTAGTCCCCATAGATCCCTACATTCGGGGACGAATGTTCCTAAGGGGGCAGAGTGTTGCAACCCGTAAAATCGTACGTTAACGTAACATAGTTCACACATAAGAGCCTAAGAACCCGGAAAATAGTTTAAAAGTTAAGAAAAAGAGCAAAGGTGTCGCATAGTTAGATATGTGACCGCAAAGCACAAATGCGGACCGCATATCCAACACCAGGATCGCAAACTGAAACAGATTTCTAGGCTGAAATAATCTCAAAAATGCGGCCAGTACGCGGACCGCATAATGCAAATGCGGACCGCAAATGTGACATCTTCCATCGCATAGTGAAACAGAGTTCTGGGCTGAATCCACGTCAGAAATGCGACCAGAATGCGGTCGCATTGTTGAAAATGTGAACCACAAATCTGGCACTTCTGCGTCACATAATGCAACAGAATTCTGGGTTGAGATTTGCGGCCAGAATGCGAACCGCATATCCTGTTTGTGGCGGATATGCGACCTCTAACCTGAAAAATGTCAGACACGTGTGCCACTTATTGACGGACCTATAAAAGGGACCCAAACTCGTTCCTTCTTCATTTTTCTGAACTTAAGCATAGTAGAAGGCCCCCAAACGACCCCTCTAAAGGCCCCACACCAACACCACCAATTTCCTCTCTTCCAAGCTCTAAATTGAAGAAGGAATCAAGGAATTGGAGAACTAAAAAGGAACCGTAGCTGAATTTTCCCCTTCTACGAACCCACATTGAGGGAAAGACCTAGAATCTAAGGAATCGAAGGAAAAAGGCTAGGAATTCACATGCAAGGTAAGTTATTACTCCCTTTCATGTAATTTTCCCTTGGGCATTCATGATATGTAGTTGCATGCCTGTAAAGACCCATGGGAGGGTGGTAGGAAATCAAGAATTCAAGATAAACACTGCAAAATGGAAGGGGTCACGATTATTACGGGTTGTAAATGAGTTGCATGTGTTACAAATACGTTTGATATGGATTAAAGGAGAAAGGGGTGTGGGGAGGCACCATACAAAACTAGGGGATTGTGATTTATGATAATTATGACGCTTAGTGAGTAATGAGTGAATTGTTCATTAATTACAGACTAAGGAATCGTAGCCATAGCGTAGCTTGAGAACTGGTGCAGCATATACCAGGTATGTAAGACTATACCGTTTCTTTCTTTTGCACGATTCCTATCAAATATGATGCCGCGAACGAGCCCTAAAGAATACTCTACTCTTAGAGGTTAGGATTGCTTATGTTGCTTTCCCCCTAGGGAAGGATTTCTCTTGTCTTATGGTATCAATGTTGTTGGTGTTTCTTGAGTCTTACAAGGTTCATGCTAAAGAGATATTATTAATTTCATGAAAAAGGGAATGGTAATCGTAGGTCACTAAAAAGGGTGTGGAACGTAATTTTTTTATAAATGAGCATGCAATGTATTGTATATATAACTGTAATCTAATTCGTATGACCGAGCCTAATGAAGGCCAGGTATGAGCCCACAGAGGCATACGCTATGGCCGAGCCTAATGAAGGCCGGGTATGAGCCCACAGAGGCATATTACGATGATGAGCCCACAGAGGCATACGTTATGACCGAGCCTAATGAAGGCCGAGCATGAGCCCGCAGAGGCATACACTATGACCGAGCCTAATGAAGGCCGGGTATGAGCCCACAGAGGCATATGTTGATGACGAGCCCACAAATGCGTATGTAATGGTATAAGGTAACGACTATGTAACGTATACGGTAACAATCAATGTATATGAAAATGGCAAGCCCACAGAGGCGTGAGTACAAGACGATGATAATGATAATAAACATGTTTATGATAATGTTATAAAGGTTACATGTATAGACATAAGTACTACGAATATGTCATGGTTAGCTGCCTCAGAGGCAATTCACTTGCTGAAGGTTATATGTTTCTGCCCTAATGCTCATTATTGTTCTTACATTGTGTTCCCTGTTTTACATACTCAGTACATTATCCGTACTGACGTCCTTTACTTGTGAACGCTGCATGTCGTGCTACAGGTCCTGATATACTGATAGACGGAGCTCCCCCACAGCGGTAGGCTATCCGATTCCGCAGATATTAGCAAGATTCATCCTTCGGACTTGCTACAGCCTTGGTATGCATTTTGAGTAGGCATTTTGGGCACGTCGGGGCCCTGTTTCGACATAGGTTGTTTAATGTATGTTTTTGTAGAGGCTCATAGACAAATGTCAATGTATGTATAGACCAGTGTTGGGTTGACTCATGTGCAGTTGTATTGCCTCGTCGGCACATATATTATGTTGTATAGTTTTGCACTGTAGCCCCGTTAGCACACTATGTATATAAGTATGTTTATGTCATGGTATAACGTTTCAGCCCACTACGATGATTTTCGAAACTGCATGCGTATGACAGGCCTTGTAGATAACAAAGAAAGTAAGATAGCAGATATGAGGGGTACACCGGCGCTCTGCAAGCAGGGTCCGGTGCCATGTCAAGGCCCTCCGGTTGGGTCGTGACAGGCCTGCAACGAAACAATCATTCCGTTCGTTGAAGCTGAAGATGATAAAGGACCTTGGGTTTTTCAAACTTTCGAAACAGTGTGTATTGAGAAGATCACTGAAGGAGAACGCATTCCGGGTCCCAAGCTATCCTCTGCATCTGTCATGGTTGCAACTGAAATGTTGAAGAATGGTTTTGTGCCAGGCAAGGGTCTGGGATCATCTCTGCAAGGTATTGCGCATCCAATATGCCCCAACGGTTATTATGGTACATTTCTTTTAGGATTCACGCCCACAGAAGAGGACATGAAAAGGTTTAAGAATCCAAAATAGAGGGTATGGTCACTCTCCAAGCCAGTCCCACACATCTCCAAGTCTTTTATCAAACCAGGAGCCGAAAAACCTCCAACTTCCTTAATTCTAGAACCTACGGTCAATGTTGATGAAGAGATAACCAAAGGGTTCTGAAGTCTTTTCAAAGAGGTCAATATGGTAGATATTGGTGAAGGCTCTAGCAAAGCAGATGTGCAATTTGTTGGCCCAAACGTGAAGCTTAGCAATTGGGAAGTTACTCATCTCCCCACCAGGAAGGAGTTTTGGTAGTTTGCTTTATTTCCTTTTCTGTTATCTAGGTCGTTCCAGGGTTGTAATCCAGATCTTTCTTTTTAAGTTTTGCTTATCTTGACACTCAGACCTTGCTATCCTTTTACTTTCAATGAAATGCAATTTCCCGTTTTCCACTATTCTTAATAGTGTTTTATTTTTGTTTCTTTTGTACACTTCTTTTTATGCTGGTTGCAGTGACATGACATGCATGAGGAATTTTCAGCCGAGTTCTAAAAGCCAATCTAATTCTGAAATAACAATCCAAGAAGTAAAGTATGATGATGAAATAGAATATGATGAAGAAGCGACATTTTATCAAATCAGCAAAGAGCTAAAACAATTTGAAGAAAAACCAAAACCTAATGTGAGTGAGACTGAAGCAATCAATTTAGGGGACCAGGATGATGTTAGGGAAACCAAGATAAGTGTGCATCTAGAACCACAGGTGAAGGAGGAAATAATCAGAACATTGGTTGAGTACAAAGATGTCTTTGTCCGGTCATATGATGAGATGCCGGGTTTGAGCACCGATCTAGTAGTCCATAAATTGCCAACCGATCCAGCATGTCCCACTGTCAAACAAAAGTTTCGAAAGTTCAAGACTGATATGAGTATAAATATCAAAGAAGAAATCACAAAGCAACTTACTGCAAAGGTTATTCGGGTCACCCGATATCCCACTTGGTTAGCCAATGTTGTGCCAGTGCCAAAGAAGGATGGTAAGACCAGGGTCTGTGTTGATTACCGTGACCTCAACAAAGCAAGCCCAAAGGATGATTTTCCATTGCCGAACATTCACATTCTGATCGACAATTGTGCCAAGCATGAGATTGGGTCTTTTCTGGACTGTTACGCAGGATATCATTAGATTTTGATGGACGAGGAAGATGCAGAAAAGACAACATTCATCACACCATGGGGAACGTACTGTTATCGGGTAATGCCATTTGGTTTGAAGACTGCTGGAGCAACTTACATGAGGGAAATGACTACCATGTTTCATGACATGATACATAAAGAGATTGAGGTTTATGTAGATGATATGATCATAAAGTCAAAGAAGCAGTCTGACCATGTCAAAGATTTGAAAAAGTTTTTCCAAAGGCTCCGCAGGTACAATCTCAAGCTCAATCCGGCAAAATGTGCATTTGGTGTCTCATCCGGTAAACTGCTGGGATTCGTGGTCAGTCGGCGCGGTATCGAGTTGGATCCGTCAAAGATCAAAGCTATTCAAGAATTACCTCTGCCGAGGAACAAGACAGAGGTGATGAGCTTACTTGGAAGGTTAAATTACATCAGCAGGTTTATTGTTCAGCTCACGACAACCTGTGAGCCCATCTTTAAGATGTTGAAGAAGAATGCTGCAGTTAGATGGACTGACGAATGTCAAGAAGCCTTCGATAAAATCAAGAGGTACCTGTCAAATCCACCTGTCCTGGTCCCACCAGAGCCGAGGAGACCTCTAATTCTTTATTTGACAGTCTTGGACAATTCTTTTGGTTGTGTGTTGGGTCAACATGATATCACAGGAAAGAAGGAACAAGCAATCTATTATCTCAGTAAGAAGTTCACTCCCTACGAGGTTAAGTACACACTGCTTGAGAGGACATGTTGCGCCTTGACTTGGGTGGCACAAAAGTTAAAGCATTATCTGTCATCCCACACCACTTACCTCATTTCTCGCATGGATCCTCTGAAGTACATCTTTCAAAAGCCTATGCCCATGGGAAGACTTGCAAAGTGGCAGATTTTACTTACAGAGTTTGATATCATCTATGTCACTCGGACCGCGATGAAAGCCCAAGCCTTGGCCGATCACTTGGCCGAGAATTCGGTGGATGACGAGTATGAGCCATTGAAGACTTATTTTCCTGATGAAGAGGTCATGTATGTTGACGAGGTTGATCACGATGAAAAGCCAGGTTGGAAACTTCTCTTCGATGGAGCTGCTAACATGAAAAGGATCGGAATAAGAGCTGTACTTATCTCTAAAACAGGACAACACTACCTTGTAACGGCCCAGCTTCGATTTTATTACACCAACAACATGGCTGAGTACGAAGCATGTATTCTGGGTTTGAGGCTCGCTATAGACATGGGAGTCCAGGAAATACTTGTTCAGGGAGACTCAGATCTTTTGGTTCACCAGATTCAAGGAGAATGGGAAACCCAAAATTTGAAGCTCATACCTTACCGACGATACTTGCATGATCTTTGTCAACGCTTCAGGTCAGTTTAATTTAGACATATTCCCAGGATTCATAATGAGATTGCTGATGCCTTGGCCACCCTAGCATCAATGCTACATCATCCAGACAAGATTTATGTCGACCCCATACATATTCATGTTCGTGATCAACATGCCGATTGTAATGTGGTGGAAGAGGAAATCGATGGCGAGCCTTGTTTCCATGATATCAAGGAATACATCAGGTCAGGGATATATCCGGTATATGTTACAAGTGACCAAAAGAGAACCATTCGACGTCTGGCCAGTGGATTTTTCTTGAATGGTCTTGTACAAGAGGACTCCGGATTTAGGATTGCTGAGGTGTGTAGATGCTAAAGAGGCTTCAATTATCATGGCCGAAGTACACTCTGGAGTTTTCGGTCCACATATGAATGGTATGTATTGGAAAAGAAGATACTTCAAGCAGGTTATTATTGGCTCACCATGGAATGGGATTGTATCAGCTTCGTTCGCAAGTGTCATCAGTGCCAGGTACACGATGATTTGATTCATTCTCCTCCATCTGAGTTACACACAATGTCTTCACCTTGGCCCTTTGTCGCTTGGGGCATGGATGTTATTGGACCAATCGAGCCGGCAGCATTAAACGACATAGATTTATTCTAGTGGCCATTGATTACTTTACCAAGTGGGTCGAAGCTGCAACTTTCAAGTCCGTAACCAAGAAGGAAATGGTGGATTTTGTTCATTCAAAGATCATTTGTCGGTTCGAAATTCCCAAGGTGATCATCACAGACAATGCTGCTAATCTCAACAGTCATTTGATGAAAGAGGTATGCCAACAGTTCAAGATTATGCATCGAAACTCCACTCCGTATCGCCCCAAGGCAAATGGAGCTGTTGAGGCTGCTAATAAGAACATAAAAAAGATATTTCGTAAGATGGTTCAGAGTTCTCAGCAGTGGCATGAAAAGTTGCCTTTTGCATTACTGGGCTATCGCACGACTATTCGCACCTCAGTGGGTACAACTCCTTATCTGCTGGTATATGGAACTGAGGCAGTTATACCCACGGAAGTTGAGATTCCATCTCTTCGGATCATTGCAGAAGTCGAAGTTGATGATAATGAGTGGGTCAAAACCCGACTTGAGCAGTTGAGTCTGATTGATGAGAAAAGATTGGCTACAGTATGTCATGGTCAATTGTATCAGAAGAGAACGGATAGAGCATACAACAAAAGGGTGCGCCCACGGAAATTTAAACTGGGCCAAATGGTATTTAAACGCATTCTTCCTCATCAGGTGGAAGCCAAAGGAAAATTAGCCCCAAACTGGCATGGACCATTCGTTGTGACGAGAGTGTTGCCTAATGGTGCTTTGCACTTAAAAGACATGGAAGGTAAATGTGCAGACATGACTATCAATTCTGATGCAGTCAAGAGGTAATATGTATGATCTCTTTTCTCATCTTCGATTGTATTTTGTACTTGGCATGTTCGAAGTTTGAAATGACGAAGGCATTTTATTTCGCTACCCAAACACTTTCATCCTTCGCTACCCTTTTGAGCCTTATTTATTTTCTTTCATATCCCTCTTTTGGAATCAGTAGCAGAAATAAGGAAAAAGAAGAAGAAGAAAAGAAAAAAAGAGAAGAGAAAAGAAAAAAAAAGTGAAAGAAGAAAGAAAGAAACAAACAAAAAGGAAAAGGGAAAAATATTTGAACTACGTTTGACCTGATTCCTTTTAAGGATACGTAGGCAGCCTTATGGTTCGGTCTCATCAAAATAAAAATTAAAAATCCCCATAGACCCCAAAGAAACTGGGGCAGAAGTTTCGAATTCGAAAAGATCTGATTCCAAAAGTTGTAATTTTACCCCTATCTCATCCTGAATTATTTCGAGCCTTCATTGCCCCCTTTCTTTCTAACCTTGTCCAAAAGCCTAAATTACGGTCCAAAGAAAGCCCTTCCGATCAATCTTAGAGGATGCCGGGTCAAGAGAAAATAAAGGCATGATGTGCATCAGGGGCAAAACTCCCTTCATGAAATGAGAGAAATATAAAATGAGTCTTATTGGTGAAAACCCTTACGGGCACCATAAGGCGATGGTGAGATGAGAGAAAATTTAAAATGAGAGAGTCTTATTGGTGAAAATCCTCACGGGAACCATAAGGTGATGGTGAGTTGAAAATTCAACAAATGAGAGAAGCTGGCCAGTGAAAATTTCCAGGACATTACAAGTCGAGTAGGCTCGCCATTTTACAGAGAAATGGGGTCATTGAAAGACGGTTTATGAGGTATGGACTCGCGCCATGAGCTGAATATGATTGGTTGAATAGACTGGGCTGATCAATCCGAAATGCATGTCATGATCATTGGAGCTAGCTGTTTCCCTCAGGCAAGTCTTTCTTTTCCAAATTTCCTTCACATAGTCATCCGTGTTCAAAGTTTTCCTTTATTTATTTTTGTCCAAAATCATTATATATTGTTCTTTGAGTCCATTTTCATGAGTTCCCTTCGAATTAGCCCATGCCGAATAAGCAGGAAGGGATTTCAAAACTTACTACCAGCTTCTAAATTGCGCAAAGCGGAGCTCGGCCCAAGCATATCACAACAAACAAGATTTGGAATGAATGATATGCAGATAATTGAAGTTCAGGCAATAAGGTGATTTTTGAATTTTGAAAAAATACAAGGAGGCAGCTGCATCCAGAATGAAAATGCAATACCACAGCTGATCAGGATGAAGCATGGCAGTCAGCAGAAGCAGATCCCTAGCAAGAGTTAAAACTTGAACATATTCCCCAGGAGAAGCAGACCGCCAGCAATGATGCCACAAACTAACCATCACGTTTTCAAACTAACAAGACTTTAGTTGTCTAAAACAGGAGCATGAAAATTTGTCAATCCACAAAGCCCTCCCATGAAGAAAGCATGGCTCAGGGGGCAAAAGGTTTCTATTCGGAATTCCCCAAGAAGAGAGCATGGTTCAGGTAAAATCATTTTTAGTTTTAGGACCCTACTGGATAATAGGAATTTAATTTTAGTTTCAGGACTATCCTAGATAATGGGAATTTAATTTTAGTTTCAGGACCCTCCTGAATAATTGGAATTTAATTTTTAGTTTTCAGGTCCCTCCTGGATAATGAGATTTAATTTTTAGTTCTCAGGA
>MCJB01001270.1:94240-213099 GCA_002018475.1 Nicotiana obtusifolia | reverse complement strand
AAAGATCCCACCCTGATCCAAAAATATGTGATACTTGAAAAAGAAAGTGGGAAGCAGTTGAAAAGTGATGATGACAAGAAGAAGAAAGGCCCGATGAAAACTGAGAAGAAGAAGAAGGAAGAAAAATCAAGAAGGGAGGAACATGAGGAGAGCCAACATATGCCTGCCCTACCTTTCCCTCAAAAGCAAAGTAGAGCAAAGCTGGATAAGCAGTTTGGGAGATTTCTGGATATGCTAAAACAGGTTCATGTAAATTTTCCATTCACAAAAGTGCTCGCACAAATGCCGGCTTATGCTAAATTCTTGAAGGAGATCCTGACGAGCAAAGGAAAATCGAGTAGACCTTAGTGGTCAAGCTCACTGAGCATTGTAGCGCGATATTGCAAAATAAACTCCCACAAAAGTGTGGAGATTTAGGGAGTTTTACTATACCTTGCTCATTAGGATCTATAGATTTTGATAAGTCTTTATGTGATTCTGGTGCCTCAATTAACTTAATGCCTCTATCTATTTATAGGAAACTGGAGAAGGAGATTGGAGAGATAAGGTCGGTGCCAATATCTTTGCAGATGGCAGACCAAACTACTCTAATACCTGAAGGGATAGTGGAAGATGTGTTAGTTCAGGTGGATATGTTCGTATTTCCTATAGACTTTATAGTGGTAAATATGGAGGAGAACAAGGAGGTTCCTCTCATCCTAGGAAGACCATTCTTAGTGACCGATAGAGCTATATTAGATATACATGAGAAAAAACTCATGCTTAGAGTGGGTGAGAAAACTGTGATTTTCAAAATGGATGTAGAAAAAGGGGTGCAAAAAGAAAAACCAGCTGCAAGTGTTGAGTAGAAAGTGAAGGGCTTGTAAGAGAAGGTTGCACTGAGTGAGAAAGATAAGTGTGGGGTGTACCCTAAAAAGGATGAGAAGAAGATGTCTGCGTGGATGTGTGCATTAGTTCGGGCGCGAGGAATGCAGCCCCACTTTGACTCAAACCCCGACTAGATGTTCTGGGAAGTTTCCTTTACCTTATGCTTTTTAATTGTGTGTCACCTGGAATGCCACAACTTAAAGTGTGGGATGAGGGATATTTGTATGTATGTATATTAGTTCTCTTTTTGTTAGTTGTAGTAGTTAGAGATAGAAAATAATTGAAAAAACCATAAAAATTGAAAAAACGTTAAATGTCTGATTTTTCCCAACGATGGATATCATTCGACAGGTTTCTTGAGGCATTAGAGTTGAAAGAAAAAGACAAAGATTTTCTCTTGTAGGTAGTGTATTAATTCCCCCTTGGTTTTTCTTTGTGCCGCGTTTCTTTTCCAAGGGTTTTGTTTGAACTGGGTGTAGTTTGTTTTTATTTTTGTTAGGAGTATGAAAACTTGTGCTATGATTTGAATGGAAGGCAATGTCTCTTAACTCTATTATACCTAGAGAATAGTGAGTGCTTTAGTTGTGATGCTTAGGTTCAGTTTGTGACTCTTGCATAAGTACCTTAAAGTGTATGATCTTAACTTTGCTTAGCTGCTTTGGTAGAGTGTCTTGATAATGCAATCTTGAGTAAGTTATGTGCTATGTGTGTGTGAGGTTTTGTGTTATTCTGTGCATTGCATTTGATTTCTAGAACTTGCCCGTGTGTTGGCAAAGCGAAATAGTAGTTTTGTTTAGTCTTGAAAGTGATATAGGCAATTCTTTATTGAGCCAGTTATATAATCTTACCCACGTGATTGTTATGTATATTACTTAACCCTTTGAGCATGTAATCTTGTTTCTTTGGCAACCACATTACAATCCTTACCCATTTGTTCGAATTGACCATCTATTTGAATCTTGTACCTCTCGTGAGCACTTAAATTTGGTATGAACTTTGTAAAAGTTAAAGTGTGGAGTGGTTGGTTTGGATTTTGAGTGGAACTAATGAAATAAGAAGAAATGTGCACTGTATTGGAAAAGTAAGAGCCACTTGAATTGATAGAGAAAAGAAAAAAAATATTGTATTGTTGTGCAAAATATTCTTTGATAGTGTTGATTCTTGATGTAATTGTGCTTAAAGAAGTAGGGAGTGAATATATATTGATGTGAAGGTGGAGTTATGATTTAACATAAGTGTGGGGTTTTGAACAATGAAATGTATGTATTAAAGTGCTTGGGCGGGGGGTGTAGTCACTTTTATATCTAAACGTATCCTACCCATCCCGCAGCCTACATTACAACCAAGTAAAGTCCTACTTGATCCTTGATTGAATGGGCTCGATTAGTTGAGTAGTACATTACGGGCAAGCTAATGGTACGTCTTTTGCGACACATGAATGTTGTTTCTAAGAGTGAGTGAATTCATTCTATCTTGAGTTCCTAATTATTCTTAAATTCACGTGTAGAACTAATCTCCATTATTATGTGAGGGCACTTAATTCACGAAGGAATGTTAATGCTTGACCTTTGTGTTAGAGTACGTAGCGGGTTTTGAAAAACGCGTGGTACTTTTGAGTCAAATCTTGAGGCGAGGATGTTATGGTATTGTGCTTAAGCTGTTTTTTGAATATTCTTGGTGTGATGAGTTATGAGAGTTGCTTAAAAAGGTTGTCTCTTTATGAATTGTAGTTTGATTTCTCGAGAACGAGCAATGGTTTAAGTGTGGGGTATTGATGGTAGGCTATAATTACGTATTTTAGTCTCTTATTGCACTCTAATTCACTGCACTTTACTTGTTTTGAGCTTTAATTCGTAGTGTTTTGCACTTATTGATTCCGAGGTATGTAGATCTATTGGAGCTAATTTGAATAAGATGGAGCTTTGAAGTCGGAGTAAAATCCAAGAAATTAAGTCGGGATCACGTTCGGGGGTCGATGACTAAGTCTGGATGTCAGGCGCGGGGCGTTAGTGCAAAATTCCTGCAAAGTGAAAAAATCAGCTTTTTGGATTTTCCCACTAATGCCCCACATGGCGCGTCGCCCCATGCGGCGTGCCTGTGCAATATTTATAGTAAATATCCTATTTCGGCTAGGAAAAGGTGATTTTATCTGGGCCCGATCCTCTTTGGTATAAATACATGAAAAAATGTTATTTTCTGGACTTTTGACACATATTCGACCTAAGGAGGCTAAGGAGGAGTTGGAAGAACACGAGCACAAGGATTTCATCATTCCTTCCTCACTCAAGACCCGAGTATGGATTGAATTTATGTTTTCCATTACTTTAACTATATTTGTGATAAATTTCTCCATATCTATTGAGTAGTTCCCTTTAAGGTTTGATGGATTTGGTGTATTGATTGTTTGTGGATTATAACTCCAGTTTTATGTATTGAAGCGTTTTTGGATGATCTAACTGTTGCATCTATATTCACTTGTTCATGTAATTGAGAGAGGCATAACTTGTGATATCTTTGCATTATATTGTTGGTTGAGTTCATTAATTCTTCTTAGTAATCTAAAGAGGCTAGTTGAATCATTGATTAAACCTAGTTAGGAGAATAATCGAAAGAGGTTTTCCTGAAGACTTATCCACTACGCATTCTTCCATATCTTCACGTGCTTAAGTTGGTTCATTTCGTGAGGTTAAGAATTAATCGAGAGAGGAGTTTTTTCTGAATGTTATAATTGAGTGAATACGAGAGACTCACTTAAAAAGAGAGGGTGACCAAATTTGAGTTCTAACGGGACTCTTATAAGTTACTTTGACTGTTAGGATTTCAGGAGTAATTAAACTCTAATTGCTCTAGGATTCCCCCTTACTCTTTGACTAGATGACAACTAGAAGTAATGCTAACATGATTAGAAGTCTGAGCATAGCAATAATTTAGGATATTAAGTCCCAGTAAATTAAGACAAGATGGCATGTACATGAGTCGAAGAACCAACTGCTTAGTAACTCCTTACTTATTTCTGCAATAAAGCTTATATATATGTATCATACAACATAGTTATTAGCCATATTTTTCTAAGCAGGTGTGTGTGCTTAATACGAGCACGAGACTGAATCAAACACATAGTACTTGACTATCTACATCTAACTATACCTTTTCTAGCCAATTATTGGGGTTCAACTAGTTGGAAGTATTCATTAGACATAGTTCTAGTCTGTTCCTTTCAAAGTGATCCCTACTCAGAGCTTTAGTAAAATATCTGCATTTTGATCTTCAGTTTTACATAATTTAATTGAGATATTTCCTTTTTCAACATTCTCACTGAGAAAGTGGTGTCTAATATCAATGTGTTTGGTTCTCTTATGCTGACATGGATTTTTAACAATGTTTATAGCACTAGTGTTGTCACAGAAAATGGGAACATAATCAGCAAAAATACCATAGTCCCTTAGCAGTTGTCTTATCCACAACAACTGAGCACATCAAAATGTTGCTGCCACATATTCATCCTCAGTTGTGGATAAAGCTACTGAGTTCTACTTCATTATTTCCCAAGACACCAGACAAGAACCAAGAAAGTGTGCTGTTCCTTAAGTGCTTTTCCTGTCAACATGAAAAGCTGCATAGTCAGCATCAACATAACCAACTAGATCAAAGATTTACCCTCGGGATGCCATAGGCACAGGTCAGGAGTCCCTTTGAGATATCTTAGTATCCCGTTGACAGCCTTCAGGTGAGACTCCTTGGTATTTGCCTGAAATCTTGAACACAGTCCACACTGAATACAATATCAGGTCTGTTTGCTGTGAGATACATTACTAACCCAATCATTCCTCTATATAGTTTCTGTTCTACACTTTTCCCTTCTTCATTAAGGTTCAGCTTTATTGCAATGGCAATGAGAGTGTCAATGGACTTAGAGTGGTCCATGTTGAATTTCTGCTGATGTATCATGGTTTTAGTAGGTGTTTGCTTGATTTGCAACCCCAGGAAGAAGTTCAGTTCACCCATCATCCTCATTTCAAACTCATTCCTCATCACCTCAGCAAATTCCCTGCACATTACTTCCTTAGCAGCCCCAAAGATAATGTCATCCACATATACTTGCACAATGAGAACATTTTTGCCTTTGCTCCTCAGAAACATAGTGTTGTCCATATTTCCTCATACAAAGTTGTTGGTTAAGAGGAATTTTAAGAGTCATTCATACCAAGCTCTTGGAGTCTGTTTCAGTCCATACAGGGCTTGTCTAACTTGAACACATAGTCAGGAAATTCTTCACTTTCAAACCCAGTAGGTTGTTTAACTAACACTTCCTCTTTCAGATAACCGTTCAAGAATGCACTCTTTACATCCATCTGATACAAGGTAAACTCCATGTGTGCATCAAAGGCTATTAGCATTATTATAGCTTCCTGTAAGCACATAAATTTTGACATGCATAATTTTTAAAATTAGTTTTAGTACTAATAGTATTTTAAATGTTTTTCTTTAGTCATTTTAATAGGATCTTAGTCTAATTTTATTTTTAATTTTAAGACATAAATGAAAAATACAAAAATATCATTTTATTTTTATCTTGTTATATATTTCTATTTAAGTTAAGGTATGGTTTACCCTATTTTCTCTATCTTTATTTTTTGTTAATTTTTGGAAAGAAGAAAAACACAAAATAGTCTTTTTTTGTTACCTTAATATATAATTTTAGTATTTTTCAATTAGAACAATCTTATTTAATTAGCATGAATTAGTACTAGTGATATTTTATTTTTAGGAAAAAATAAACCAATTGTGGACTAGTTCTTGATTCATAGTCCAAAAATTGTCCAAGTTTTCATCTTTTTAGCCCAAATTGAGACCAAAATCGGTCAACCCATAGCCCAACAAGAGTTTAGCCCAATATCTTACATCCCTTAGCCCCCAACCCATCGACCCACCTGCTAACCCGCCCCAACACCCTTTTTACTCCCAGCCATCTATCCTAATCTAATCCAACAGCTCATGTTTCTCCCACCTTCATATAAATACCCTTTTATAACTTGACCTAACCCTAATTCCTCTCCCCATAGCAGCCGCACACCCTTATCTCTGCCGCCCAAAACTCGCTGAAAACTCACTAATTCTGGCGAGTTAACTCATGGTCCCCCTTTCTCCTCTCTCCTTCTTCCACGCCACTCAAACTGTACCAAGCTTCATTATTTTCACGTGTTTTCTATTTGTCGTTTTCGTATTTATTTCCTTAAGGAAATAAGGGAAAAATTGGGGTACGTATGATTGAGGGATACTCGATCTATTCCCTCCACTTCTCCCTTTGTTGTCAAAAAAAGAAAATTTTCAGATTTCTTTGGAGAATTTTTGGAGATTTCTTGGAGAAAAAGCATAGAAGGTTCTGGGCTCACCTATATATATTGGGGTTCTACTCTAGGAAATTTTTTTGGGAAAAACCCTAAAGTATATTGTTTCTTCTTGATTCTGCTTTTGTTTGAGTTCTTGGATTAATTTTGAAATTTCCTTTCAATTCCCAGAACAAAGAAAATACAAAAAAAGGGGGTGTGACAGCTTTGGCGACTCTGTTAGGGAATTGCAGGTTCGAGCTGATACTATGATCTTGTTGGCTTTTTAGGATACTCAATTGAGGCATTTTTGTGTTTTTATTTTTTTATTGTATTTATTACCTTGTTTCTTAGTTGCTTATTTGTTTATGTGCTTATCACTTTCCGCTACATGTTACTGCTTTATAACTATCATCATATGCATTACCCGATCAATTCTTTCTGCAACAAGTCTCGTAGTACACGTCGCGTACACAAACTCTTTATTGAGTTACCTTATTTTAGGAGGGGGCGTTGGACGTATGGAGTGGATGGAAAGCTTGAGCATCCACCATCGACTATACACTTTCCCGAATTACCTTATTAGTGAACCCCAAATGTAGGTAAGCTTTTAGGTCACGACTATGTGCATCATATCATTATGACCTAGCAGGGCCTTGTCCTAGGTACCGTCTTCCTTTGTAGGAAGCCTGTCTAAATTGTGTCAAATGGGTCTGCTGGCCCAAAAGGACGTTCACTCATCCTACGTGCTAAATGTTGCATCTTTGAGGGTAAAAAGGTCATTTGGCGGACTAATGTTTGGGAAAGAAGGGTGAAAAATGAAGTAAAGGAGAATATTGAGAGTTTTATCACTTTTAGTTTTCTTGTGCATTTTTCTTAAAAAAAAACTACATAATTTTATACTTTCTTATCACTTTTCAAAAAACACAAAAGTATGTTTTTTTTTTTTTTTGCAAATCAGTTGCATTTTTCAAAGCTTTCACCCATATCCAATCCTCACGAACTACGCATTCCTGATTCTCGTCTTTCAGGGCGGGATACGTAGGCAACCCACATCGGGTCCGGTCTTCCTCATCTTCCTAGTGAGTCTCAAGTTCTTGATTTCGGGGGTCGTAGCCAAGTCTTGCATGTCTAGCCACATTTGGCCACATCGGCCGTTTTTGCAAAATAGAAATATTTTTGCAAAAGTGGCTTGTTAACCCATGTCTTAAAGTCCTATGTCCACAATAAGGTGTCCTCTAATCTTAAGGTCCATTCCTATTGAATTTGCATGCTTAGCCATTTTTTGCCACATATGCCATTGTTGCAAAGTGGGGTCATTTTTGTAAAGTAATTTTAGAGACGGTGATTCCTGGGAGTTTGGGGGACCATATAGGCCTTTGTAAGGTGTTTTCCATGTCTTAGTCGTCCTAACTTAGTTTGCACTTCTAGCCTCCTTTCGGCCCCGTAGGCCATTTTGCAAAAATACCCTCACTCGTGTCTTGCTTGTGTCCAATAGGAAGCCTTATGGTCTCATATAGGAAGCCTTATGGTCTCATATAGTCCACTTACCTTATGATCTTATTCTTCTCATTTAGGTATGGATCCACTTACCAGAGTTTGAGTATGACAAATGATAAATGGTGAAAAGTGCATGTTTTGAGTGTGTTTATGTGTTATTTCGTATATGAGTTAGGGGAATTCACATCGCTTTTGAAGTAAAAATATGCTCATTACGTGTTTCTTATGTGTAGGAAAAATCTTACGCAGCAAAAGATCAAATGGGAGAAAAATTTGTGAAAAAAGAGTTGAAAAGAAATGTCTCGAACAGCGAAGCGAGGTTCACTTCACCAGACCGGGACCCGAGCAGAAGAAACTAGGAAAGTCCCGAACTGCGAAGCGAGGTTCACTTCACCAGATCGGGACCAGAGCAGAAAAATTCAACTTTTCCAATCCGAATTAGGAGAAGCAAATTCCGGCCCAACTCAACCCTAAACCATATAAATATGAGAGTTAGCCACTTTTTGAAGGGAGAGAAGACTTGGGAGAGGCAAGAACACGCTTGGAGCAAGGAGAAAGAATCAACTTCATGTTTTTCCTCTTTCTTCCTAATTTTCCATTGTTATGAATTCTAATCTTGTATTTGTGCAAACAATTATGAGTAGCTAAATTCTGATCTAGGGTTTGATGGAACCTCTTGAAGGATGACTTTTCCACTGCGTTTAATATGAATTTTCCATTTACTCTTCTCTACTTGTTCAACTATATGATTATTGTGGTTGATTGAAGGGCTCTCAATTGACTGTGCCTATTTAGTGTGTATTGCTTGGAAAAGGGTACACATTTAGGTAGTTGTTGACCAACATCACTCCTAACGTATATGAGGAATCAATACGGAGGGTTTAAAGGTGGGATTAGGAATAACGAAATCTTGGTGAGATCTTAGTGATCGGTAAACTAGTGTCAGCTAGCGCAGTTCAGAAGAATACGTCTAGTAAATTGTTGTATTTGCTCGGAAGAGAATTACGACACCGAATGTGCTCAAGCGGTAGAGAATATCTAGGCGAACTTATATGAGATGTGGCGGGGAGGATTCCGACGAGAGGGGAAATTGTAACCCTATACCTTTTGCAATCTTGTCTACAACATTTGCCTTGTTAAAATTACAGCTTCTTAATAACCTTGCGCTTAGTTAGTAAACACTCAAACCATTATTTAATATTTCTGAAGGTTGATTACTTGAATTCTTATGAAACTAGTGGTTGTGATTAGTAGGTTAATTCCCTGTGGGATTCGACTTCGGACTTGTCAACCAGATTATATTTGCAACGACCACTAGACCTCTTAGGAGGCGTTGTTGGACGTGATCAAATTTTGGCGCCGTTGTCGGGGAATTAACGGTGTTATTAATTATGGCTAAAAGAATTGTTAGAATTCGTAGTTTATTCAGCTTTCTCGACTTGAAATTCATTATATTGAAACTCTAACGTTTTTAGTCTTGTATGTTACAAGTGCATGCCTAGAAACTCCTCAAGAATTGGTGAATTATACGAAGCATTATCGGACCTTGAGAAAGCTTTCAAGGCACTATATCGAGCAAACATGAAAGACAAACGATAACAGATTTCGACAGAACAAATTGAACTAGACATGGGGGACGTCAATGACAATCAAAACAATAGAAACAATGCGAATGACCCAAACAATCAGGGTGTGGCACCTCTTGTGCCAGAAGCATCCTTGTATGATTGGGCACAAGCCACTTCTGAAAATTTGGAAACTGCAATTGCAGTCCCTCAGATACAAGTAGAGTCATTTCAAATCACAAACAACATGCTACATCTGTTGCAGAACAAGGGACTATTCTCGGGGTCTTACATTAAAGATCCTCAGTAGGATCTGAAAAATTTGCTGTCGATTTCTATCACGCAAAGGCAACCAAATGTGACATCAGAAGCAACAAGGCTGTTGTTGTTTCCATTCTCAGTGACAGGAGAGGCTCAGACTTGGCTCAATTCGCTCCCCATAAACTCCATCACTACTTGGGAGGAATTAGTCAAGCAATTTTTGAACAAATTGTACCCACCAAATAAGACTACCAAGCAAGTTGATGAGATTTTTAGCTTCTGGCAGAAACCAGCTGAAACGTTGCAAGAGACGTGGGAGAGATTCAAAGGGGATGCTAGTTAAGTGTCCACACCATGGCATTCCGGATCAGATGTTGGGACAAAGATTTTACATGGGATTGGCAGACGGCTTCAAAAGTCAACGTTGATGCTTCAGCAGTTGGAGGAATTTTGAGCAAATCATTCAGAGAGTGTAAGGTTTTGCTTGATAAAATGGCTCAAAACTCAGGATGGATGGCAAGGGACTCTACAATCACTTCAGTAGTTCACTCAGTAGCTCTTGACCCAAACAACTCCATGGCTGAGAATATGGCTACTATGATGACACAATTGAATATCCTCACCAAAAGGATTGATGAGTCGGGCCAAAAGGAGGTGCACATAGTTGACACGACAAATGAAGGATTATGTACACCATGAATTAACCATCCATATGTATGCTTGTGGAGTGGTAAGAGTGACAATCAGAACTATCAAGAGAATATAAACTAAAATCAATAGTACAAACCTGTGAGACCCCATGTTTTTTTTTCTCTTACGTAATATACGTAACGTGGCATGGTTATATTAGGTATATATGATTGGGTGTAGCACATTGGGAGAATAAGAATGAAAATGTGTGGTAATATCAAGGAACTAAACTAAAGCTGTAGTTCAAAGGAATCCCTTAAACAAAGGTTCGTGGTTAAAGAAATGGCTCGGGTGGCACCCTGCGCGTTTGGAAGGTTTAAGTTAGTTTACACCTATGGGATAAGAACAAGAGTGTCTAATATTCTAAGAATAATGTGTTATGAGGTATTATAATATCACACTATTCACATGTTAAGTTTTGGAGTCAAGCAAGTTGCGAAATAAAGGTCGGCAAAAGTTATCGTAAATTTCTCTAATAAATTTTCTAAACTTTGGGTCAAATGTATCAGACCATTTCTCCCAATATATAAAGAGTTATTGGGACCCATAACCTACCGAATCGAAGGTCCACGCATCTAGTTTACAACCAAAAAAACCTCACATCAAACTGACATCGGAGTAAAACGTTAGACCATTTTACCGCGGACTATCCGGGCTGAAATCGGGTCGCGAACCGGGTCGGGTCAAACAAGTAGTATAAGTCGGCAAATTTGACTTTTCAGACCTAAAAACATTTCATTTTCGTCCTAAAACAGTAAGAAAGCTGAAGAGAAGGTTCCGTGGTGTTCTTGAGTGATTAAGGTGCGTTTTTAACGATTTCTACCGTTAAAATTTGCCCCCGTGCCTAGAAACACAATCTCTACGCTTTGCAATCGTTTCCCCCTTCTATTAGCTGTGTTTGGAGCTATTCTTGGAAGATAGGCATTTGTTGTTCTTGCTGGTTCTTCAGGCTTTATACTTGGTTTTCCAAGGTAATCATCTTGGGACTCTTTTATGATCGTTTTTACAAAGTTTTATGGACGTTTCGTCAAGTTAGGGTTATATGAAAAATCTGCCGATTTAAACTCAATTATGAACTGTTTATAGGTGTGTATAAGCTGCATATATATAGTGTTTGCGAAGCTTAGGACGTAAGGAACAACTTTTGTGAAGGAACTACAGGAATTCGGACGTTCGTTGGAAAGGTATGTTAAGGCTAAGCTCCGTCCTTCCTTTTAGCACGAATTCTGGGAAATTCCTAAGGCGTTAAATGTGATATTTTACTATTTTATTGCTAGAAAGAACTTATGTGAAAGGCATTGGGATTGTAGCTGAAGTATTTTCATGATGCTATTAGTTTGATATTCCGCTCATTCGGTTAAATAGGGTATTCGACATCTATATATGTCATTTTGTCGGCTTTCTTTACTATATGTCTATATATATGAATTCTTATTCATCTTTGGGTTGTATGACTTAAAAAAAAGGCATTTAGTAGTTGCGATCAGTCTTTCTTCCTTGTTAAAGTACATTTTAAAATCTCTAAAGTGACACGTCGATTTCCACAAATCTCAAATATAATTTTTATGTTTAAAGTACTAAAACACTTGATTTTTGAAATACTTTCTTTTACTAAATATCAAGAAATCAGGTATAAGGACTAAGTGAAGCACCTTAAGCTTTTTATGAACA
Organism: Nicotiana obtusifolia; assembly: GCA_002018475.1. NCBI lineage: Eukaryota > Viridiplantae > Streptophyta > Magnoliopsida > Solanales > Solanaceae > Nicotiana > Nicotiana obtusifolia. The sequence continues at coordinate 201,218 of MCJB01001270.1, read as the reverse complement.
TATTCTGAGTTAAGTTATCTTTCTAAAAATCGAGTTAAGTTTTCAAGCTTATTCAAAAAGAAAAGAAAACACATAAGGTTCCACGAGACAATTGTATGCGATACGAATGTGATTATGAGATCATGAGGATAAGAGTACCTATGAGCCAAGATTGGGTAAATTCTTGTTATGGCCTATTATGTGCATTCAAAGTTCATATCATACATGGAATATTATGCATGAACTTCGAGCTATAATCGGAGGTAAGGGGCCTATTTGCCCGAAAAACTATATATATTGTACAGATGGCCACAGGTTGGCAATATGATACCGGTTAGCTACCGGAAGAGACCGTCATTGCTAGCATTTGGTTGGGTATGTCATGCATTTTTATCAATATATATGTATTCACGACATACTATTACACGAACATACCATGCATATTTGATTACTATGAAGTCGGATGTCGGCCTTGGAGGCTATCAGAGTTTCAGTGTCAGGTGGTATCTCTATTACTTTTTTTTTTTACATCAGCTATGTATGACTCTACTGCCTGCCTTACATACCAGTATATTTTATTCGTACTGATGTCCCGTTGCCTGGGGGCACTACATTTTTGTTTCGTGCGTGCAGGTCCAGGTAGGGATTCTGATCGACCCCACCGCTAGGATTTCGGGGTTTAGCTGTGAGTTGGTAAGCTCCACCTCTTCCTGGAGCTTTCATAGAATGGTTACTTTTGTTATACAGTTTGGGTATAGTCGGGGCCTTGTCTCGACAGTGCTCATGACACTCTTAGAGGCTATTGTGGACACAGTATTCTGGGTTTCTTTTTGTAGCTTTCCGTTTCCAGCCCATAGGCTTGGCATGTATATATATGTGTTTAGGCATGTATTCCCCAATCGCGGTCTCATCGGCCAGCTAGTACTTTATTATTTTGGCTCATCTACGTTTGTTTATATGGCTTATTATTATTCAGGTCATGACCTTAATGGTCCAGACTTAGTATTTCAGATGTTGTGCTGCCCGATCTGTTTGGGCCCCAGTTTAGTTATCTAGTATATTTAGTGGCTAACTCGATCGAATACAGTATCAAGTGCCAGTCGTGCCTCCCTTAGTTTGGGGCGTGACAAAACCAGCACAACAACAGTATAATAACAACAACATTCCCGGAGCTATGCGACCATGGAGTCAAGTCGGGCCTTACCAAAGGCAACATGGATACAATCAGCAAAATCAGCAGCCAGCTTATCAACAGCCTCACCAACAATAGATAGTGAGACAAGATGACGGGCTGTTCGAAATTAAAGGAATGCTGTAACAACTCATTGGGTCCAGCAGAAAAATGGAAGAAAAAGTCTACCAGATGCAAGAAAAGGCAGTATCACACGAATCAGCTATCAAGGGCATTGAGATTCGACTAAGGCAAATATCCATGGCCCTAAACAATCATCCTTAAGGGACATTACCTGTAGACACATATGTTAACCAGAAAGAGAAGGGCCCGAAACAACTGATGGCTGTGAGTCTGAGAAATAGGAGAGATCTTGATTTAGAGCAAGAAATTGCTCGCGAAAGCCGACCAACTGAAACACTTGTGCCATTACCACTTGAGATAGATGAGTCAATTGATTTAACAGAGGTAACAATGCAACAAGCCTAAGTCGAAACCAGCAAAGAAAAAGAGGTGGCAAAGGAGACTGAGCAAGTGCAAGAGAAGGTATCAGAAAAAGTGCTTGAGCAGGATTCAACTTAAGTCACAGAAAGGAAGCGACCGCCAGCACCCTTCTCGCAGAGATTGGCTAAATATCAGAAGGACGAACAGTACAAAAAGTTCATGGCGATGTTGAAGCAGATTCAGGTGAACATTCCTCTAATAGATGCCTTGCGAGATGCCAGGTTATGCAAAAATGATGAAGGAATTGATGTATCGCAAGTTTGATTTTCAAGACCTAGCCACTGTGACATTGACCCATACTTGTAGTGCTGTGGTGACAAGACCAATAGTTGAAAAGTTATCCGACCCTGGAAGTTTCACAATTTCATGCACCATAGGCAGCTATGCTTTTGCTAAAGCATTGTGTGATTTGGGGGTGAGCATAAACTTGATGCCATTGTCTATTTATAAAAGGTTAGGCATTAGAAGGGTAAGGCCCAAATCTATGTTACTACAGCTAGCCGACCGAAAGATGAAAAGGCCATCAAGTATACTTGACGATGTACTTGTGCAGGTTGGGAAGTTTGTGTTTCTGGCAGATTTTGTCATTCTGGACTACCAGGTTGATGAAGAGATTCCCATAATTTTAGGAAGGCCATTCTTGGCCACAGGGAGAGCTCTGATTGATTGTGAAACTAGGGAGCTAAATATGAGACTAAACGATGAAGAAATAATGTTCAATGTGCAGAAGTCTATGCGGCGATCTAGTGAGTTTACTAACTTCTCTCTGATTGAAGCTGTGGATGTGATTCTGGAGGAGGAAGATGAGACACTAAACGCAAAAGACCATCTAGTTGCCTGCCTGATGAACTTAGAAGAGGTAAAGGTGAGGACTTGGCAGAATGGGTTTTGGCTCTTGAAGGGTACTGGAAAAGAGAGCTCGAATTTGAGCCCTTACACTTAGAAGAAAGAAAGACCCCTCTAGCTAAGCCATCAGTTGAAGAGCCACCACAGTTTGAGCTAAACCCATTACCGTCTCACCTCAGGTATGCTTTCTTAGGACCTCGTTTGACATTACCTGTTATTATCTCATCTGGTTTGTTAGATGTGAGGGTAGAACAACTTTTGTAGGTTCTGAAGAAATGCAAGACTGCAATTGGGTGGACCATTGCAGACATAAAGGGTATCAACCTAACATTTTTCATGCATAAGATTCTACTAGAAGATAGGCACAAACCTTCTAGAGAACATCAAAGAAGGCGAACCCCAACATGAAAGAAGTGGTGAAGAAAGAAGTGATCAAGTAGTTAGATGCGGAAATCATCTTCCCCATCTCTAACAGCAACTGGGTCAGCCCAGTTCAATGTGGGCCAAAGAAGGGTGGAATGACTGTAGTGTAAAATGAGAACAATGAGTTGATCTCAACAAGAATAGTCACGGGATGTCGAATTTGTTTGGATTACAGAAGACTGAACATGGCCACCCGAAAAGACCATTTTCCGCTGCCGTTCATTGATCAGATGTTAGATAGATTGGTGGGGAGGTCCCATTTTTGCTTCTTGGATGGATACTCGGGGTATAACCAGATCTCTATTGCCCTGGTCGATAAAGAAAAAAATGTTGTTCACCTGTCTGTATGGCATTTATGCCTTTCGGAGAATGCCGTTTGGCCTATGCAATGCTCCCGCCACATTCCAAAGGTGCATGATGGCCATCTTCATAGATATGGTAAAGGACATAATGGAGGTTTTCATGGTTGACTTCTCAGTAGTGGGGAACTCATTTGATGACTGGCTTATGAATTTGAAAAGAGCATTGAAGAGGTTTATAGAGACTAATCTAATACTGAACTGGGAAAAGTGTCATTTCATGGTACAGGAAGGTATAGTCTTGGGACACCTAATGTCAAGTAAGGGCATTGAGGTGGACCGCGCTAAGGTTGATGTAAATGAGAAGTTGCCTCCACCCACTTCCGTAAAGGCCATAAGAAGTTTCCTTGGTCACGCTGGCTTCTACAGGAAATTTATAAAAGATTTTTCTAAAACGGCTAACCCTTTTGTGTAAATTGCTTGGAAAAGATCACCCCTTTGTGTTTTCTGCAGACTGCAGGGTAGCTTTTGAAGAATTGAAAAAGACGTTGGTGACTACACCAGTATTAGTGGCACCTGACTGGGAGCAGCCTTTTAAGCTGATGTGTGATGCAAGAGACTATGTTGTGGGAGTAGTTCTTGGGCGGAGAAAAGATAAAGTCATGTATCCAATCTACTATGCAAGTAGAACCTTGAGTGGTGCCACTAAATTACATAGGGACTGAGAAAGAGATGTTAGCAGTGGTGTTCGCATTTGATAAATTCATGTCATACCTGATAGGCTTGAAGGTAATTGTGTATACTGACAATGCTGCTCTCAGGTACCTAATTGAGAAGAAGAGTCAAAACTGTGCCTGATTCGATGGGTGCTATTGCTGCATGAATTTGACTTGGAAATCCGTGACCTAAAGGGAACGGAGAACCAAGTGGCTGATCACTTGTCTAGGTTGGAAGGAGCAGAGAAGAAGGTTAAGGTGGAAGAGATTGTGGAGACTTTCCCAGATGAACAACTGTTGGCTACGAGCCTTGAGGTAGCGCCATAGTATGCAGATATTGCAAACTAGCTGGCGAGCGGTATTGTCCCCTATGACCTTTCCGCTGTTCAAAAGAAAAAGTTCTTTCGTGACTTTCGCACGTATTATTGGGATGCGCCTTATCTATTCAGGAGTTGTGTTGATAACATGATCCGGAGATGTATCCCCGAGATAGACCAATCTTCTGTTTTGTAGGCTTGTCATACATCATATGGTGGCCATTTCGGGGGAGTAAGGACAGCCGCGGAAGTGTTGGAGTCGGGCTTCTACTGGCCGACATTGTTCAAAGATGCACACCTCAGGGTGAAGGTTTGTGAGGTTGTGATGAATGCTAATGAACCAGAAATATTTCTCGCCGACGTGAGATGCCCATGAACCCAATTCAGGAGGTGAAAGTGTTTGATGTACGGGGAATCGATTTTATGGGGCCTTTTTTCAGCTCATATGGAAACAAGTACATACTTTTAGCTATGGACTATGTGTCAAAATGGGTGGAAGCTGTGGCACTCCCTATAAATGATGCAAAGGGAGTCACTAGCTTTTTGAGAAAGAATATATTCACCCGATTTGGCTCTCCAAGGGCAATAATCAGTGATGGAGGCACTCACTTCTACAATTGAGCTTTCGCAAAGTTGTTAGAAAAATATGGAGTTCACCACAAGGTTGCACCCTATATCATCCATAAACAGGCGGGCAAGTGGAAATATTGAATAGAGAAATAAAGAGTGTGTTGACAAAGACCGTGAATGCTACAAGAACGGATTGGGCAAAAAAGTTAGACGATGCACTCTGGGCCTATCGTACCGCTTTTAAAACTCCAATTAGCATGTATCCATATAAACTGGTGTTGGGGAAAGCGTGTCACTAACCCGTAGAGTTGGAGCACATAGCTTTGTGGGCATTAAGGCAGCTGAATCACGACATGGAAATAGCGGGTCACGTAGAGTCACCGAGTTGCACGAGCTTGATGAGTTCCGCTACCATGATTTTGAGAGTACAAGGCTATATAAAAAGAGAATGAATATGATGCATGACAAAAATATTCTTGAGAGAAATTTTAAACTTGGAGACGTGGTATTGCTATACAATTCGAGATTGAAGCTGTTTCCGGGCTAGTTGAAGTCAAGATGGTCAGGACCATTTCGTGTGATAGAGATGCATCCCGCCGGAGACATAGAAATTGCATCAGAAGATGACTTCCGCAAGTTCAAAGTTAACGTGCAAAGGCTAATACATTATCAAGGCATGATTGAGGAAGATAAAGTGATCTCGACCATGTTCTTGAAGAATCCTTGACAAGGGATGGCCCGAGTCGTGCCGTGATGTTACATCAGGCTCTTTGTGGCAGGCAACCCATTGTAATATTTTAATTCGTCGTGCCTCGACGTTAAATCAACCGCTTGTTGGAAGGAAACACAATTTTTTTTTATTTTTGTCTAGTTCTTATTTATTTAAAAAAAAAAAAGAGAACGTGGGGAGGCAGCAACGGAGCGCTGCTCGCTTCGTGAGACCAAGACCAAGAATGTTGAGGAGCAAACTTTTGGGGTCAGCAAAGTGTGTCTCACTTTGCAAGACCAGGACCAAAAGAGAGAAAAACAAATATAGAGTGGATGGCGAAGTGCCCATGGCTTCGCAAGACTAGGACTGGCCATAACTAAACTGGTAAAGGGGCTCGTCTCTAGGTCGCGCAGTCCTGGCGCGACCTCAGGTATTTTCTTAATTTTGTTTTTCTTTCTATTTTTATATTTTCTAGTTAGTTTATTAAATATAAAAAAAAATAAAAAAAAATAACCCTTAGGTCATGACACTATTGGCAAATTGAACCAAATGAAGCTTAACAAAAGTTGTGCACATAAAGTGTTCAATGAATTGCCCGAATGAATTTTTTTGGTGGGGTTTAGTGAAGTCTGAGTAGCTAATCTACCTCTATTGGCAATACGTACATATCTTAAGTGTAGGGTGGCCGTAGGGTATCTTATGAACTTCAATTGTGCTCTTTCTAAGTCAAGTATCATCCGCAGCCAACTTAGGCATGACTGAGGTGTTGCCTTACCCACATGTTGTTGAATTGTGATAATTAAAATAGAATAGCGATCAAGTTACAAACTGATGCAGAGGGGCTCCAGACAGTTGATTTGAGTGCTATTGATGGCACTATTGCAGAGGAGCTAGGGCTAACCATTGTGACCGAGAGTCACTACCGGTCGTCACCACGACCCGAGTGATTTTGAGGGAATTTCCCGACACGCACTCTACTTTTGATCTTGCTTATTTGTATTTTTGTGATATTGTATAACCGAGGACAATGCACATTCTTCGGTGTGGGGTGGGGGTGTCATATTTAGTTTTTGTGGCATGTGCTTAATTGCTAGTGATACATTTGAATTGCATGATCACTCTTATCGCCATTGTAATTGTATAATTGTAGTAGTTTCTTTTGTAGTGGCTTAATCACGAGTTTTCTTTAAACCGTGGTTCTTTCCTAAAGATGCCATTTTCTTGAACCGGGTAGTTTTAGATAGATTTTTTTCCAAACTTTGTAGAGAATTGTGAACTTTACCCGATCATGGATTACCTAGACAATTTTTTTGAGGGATTAAAGTCTAGAGAATAATACAAAAAAACTTTTTTTTCTCTTTTATTTTGTTTTCTGGTTGAATTGATAATGGAATTGGAAGGAGCTTGAGTAATATATGCTTCTGACATGTTTTATATTGAGGCTTAGGTTTGGAGCATTTGAATTAAGTACTTTCTTCATGATCTCTATAATTACATGCCTTGACAATATGTGTGGCTTTCTTTTGGCACCAAGGCTCATCTCTAGATTCTTGTGATTAATTTCTGTGTGCTTGAATTTTATGATGACTGTGCTAGTTGCTTTAAACTCGAGAGTCAGGTCCGAGCCGTCCTAAGTTAGTCATGTACATTGTGTAAGGTGAGACTTTAGTGTACTCTATGCCATCCTTGCTAGTCTAGAACTTTCCCTGTGTGTGAGGCAAAGCAAAATGATTAAGTCTTGGAATTTTGGGAAGTGATATAGGCTTTCTTTGATTGACTATTTAGCCTATTTTTCTACCGCTGTTGATATTATCCATAGTCACCCCTTTTGAGCCTATAGATCTTTTCTTTGGCAAGCACATTACAAGCCTAATCTCCTTTGTTCTTAATCAAATCTTGCTGAGCTTTTACCTCCGTAAGCACTTAAGTAGCCAGAAAAGTAAAGAAAGAGATTGGGTAGTATTTGAGTGGAACCATAGAAAGTCCGAAAAGGTGCATTTGTGTATAAATAAAAAAAGGTACTAGCCGAAAATACCACATTAAAGAGAGGGAAAAAAAAGAGAAAAAAAAAAAGAGTAACACCTCTCATATATTTGTCTGGGCTAGTAAATATCTATATGTTGATGTGCTTAATGAAGAAGGGCTTAAATGTGCATGGCTAGACATCGAATTGGTCAAGACAAGAAGGTGCCAAAAGAGAAGTGTAGTGTATTAAAGTGTTTAGGAGGGTTAGTCACTATTTTCTCAAATATATCCTACCCGTCCCTTTCCCTGCATTACAACCTATAAAGTCCTACTTGATCCTAGACTTTGCGAGCTTAAATTAGTAGAGACTTACGTTACGGGCAAGCCTATGGTACGAACTCGGGTGGCATAAGAGTTTCTTTGTGAGAGTGAGCAAATTCTTCCAATCTGAGAGTACTTAAATTATAGTTGAACTTATATTGGAATGTGTGGACTACTTTATCTCTATGGTTTGTTTGTGAAGGCACATGATTTGAAAAGGATTCGTAGAGACTTTGATTTTTGAGTTGGCACAAGGAGCGAGTCATAGAGTGGAATGCATTAGAGTCAAATTTTGAGGCAAGGATGTTAGAAAGGGCCACATGAATATTTTAAAAGATCATCGCATAAGTTTAAAACTTGAGGAAATGTATGAAGAGTGCATATGCTGGGCTCTAAGCGTTGATATCAAACATTATCATTGGTGTGATGCTTGAGTATGTTTTGAAAGGTGTTTCTTGCTTATGTGGTTAATTTTAAGTTGCTCGAGGAAGAACAAAAGTTTAAGTGTGGGGTGGTGAGAAATAGTGAAAAGTGCATGTTTTGAGTGTATTTGTGTGTTATTTTGTATGTGAGTTGCGGGAGATCACATCGCTTTTGAAGTGAAAATACGCTCATTACGTGTTTCTTATGTGTCGGAATAAACTTACGTGGAAAAGGATCAAATTGGTAAAAAAAGAGCTGAAGAGAAAGGTCCTAGACAGCAAAGCGAGGTTCACTTTGCCAGATTGGGATCGGAGCAGAAGAAACTAGGAAAGTCCCGGACAGCGAAGCAAGGTTCACTTCGCCAGACCGGGACCGGAGCATAAAAATTTAACTTTTCCAATCTGAATTAGGTGAAGCAAAATGTGGCCCAACTCATCCCTAAACCATGTAAATATGAGAGTTAGCCACTTTTTGAAGGGAGAGAAGACTTGGGAAAGGCAAGAACACGCCTTGAGCAAGGAGAAGGATTCAACTTCACGTTTTTTCTTCTTTCTTCCTAATTTTCCATTGTTATGAATTCTAATCTTGTATTTGTGCAAACAATTATGAGTAGCTAAATTCTGATCTAGGGTTTGATGGAACCTCTTGAAGGATGACTTTTCCACTGCGTTTAATATGAATTTTCCATTTACTTTTCTCTACTTGTTCAACTATATGATTATTGTGGTTGATTGAAGGGCCCCCAATTGGCTGTGCCTATTTAGTGTGTATTGCTTGGAAAAGGGTACACATTTAGGTAGTTGTTGACCAGCATTACTCCTAACGTATATGCGGAATCAATACGGAAGGTTTAAAGGTGGGATTAGGAATAACGAAACCTTGGTGCGATCTTAGTGATCGGTAATAGTGTCAGCTAGCGTAGTTCGGAAGAATACGTCTAGTAAATTGTTGTATTTTCTCAGAAGAGAATTACGACACCTAATGTGCTCATGATCGGTAGAGAATATCTAGGGGAATTTATATGAGACGTGGCGGGGAGGATTCTAACGAGAGGGAAAATCAGACCTTTCCAATATTGTCTACAACATTTGCCCTGTTAGTATTAAAATTATAGCTTTTTAATAACATTGCTCTTAGTTAGTATACACTCAAACCATTATTTAATATTTCTGAAGGTTGATTACTTGAATTCTTGCGAAACTAGTGGGATTAGTAGGTTAATTCCCTGTGGGATTCGACTCCGGACTTGTAAATTGAATTATATTTGTAAGGAGCACTAGATCTCTTAGGAGGCATAGTTGGGCGTGATCAATAGACGCCCTAGGACCATCCCAACCAGGACCGTTGCATTCATGAGCTGCTTGAGGAGACTTTTTATGTTTTGAGTTTATTTTTTTGTGTTGTCTTTTACTTTCTAGTCTTGTTCTGTAGTATTGAGTCTTTTAAGTGGTGTCAGAGTCTATCGTAGTTTAATTTAGTTTGTCGAGTCTTTTGTTCTTCCTATTTTGTATTCGAAAACAAAAAAAATTATAAATGAAAAATCCAAGACAATTTTTATTTTTTTAGTTTATTTTGTCCATCACTCTTCCTGAACTATGCTTGATCTTATTCATGTCCTAGCTTGATACGTTGACAACCTACATCGGGTTCGATCGAATCGTTTTTTAAAAAAAGGAAAAAAATGGAATTGCGGGATGTGAGAAATGGATGAAAAGAGAGTGATCAGGAAAGAAAGTGAGTAAACTAAGGAGTGATAGAGAGGGAAGGAAAATGGGTGGCTGGACTGAGTATAAGTTGGGATGATGCTATATGACCTTGTGACCCTCAAAGTCATTCAAGAACTGTTAACTGTGACTAGGTGCATTGCGCATAACGTGCTACTATCTTCGGTTAAATGCCCTAACGCTAACTTGAAGATTTCATTTTGTTCCTCTATGTTATCTTCATTATGACTGATTGGTGGTTGGTTTGTGGTTCTTAAATTGGTTAGTCTTCCTCACAATGTAAGGTTGAAAGGCAGATAGGCAATGGCAAAGGACAACGAAATTAAGTTGGTTGATACTGGTGCCCAATAGCAACTAGTTGAACAAGATTCTGGGTTGGTCAAAGAGGTAAGGATGTTAAGACAACACATGGTGGACATGTATCAGGCCTGGATGACTGGTAAGGCACCACCCCCACCACCACCTAGCTTCTTAGACGCTATCCTCACCCAGGCTCCGGTCATAGTGTCTGATGATCCACCATATTCTCCAGATTTTCCCGCTTACCATAACCTTCCCAACCTCCCAAGTAGCTCCATCACTAGCTCTCCAACTACATTTCCCAAAAATAGCCCTTTTGTCATATCCACTACCCCCACTATCATAACCTTTCCACAGCTTTTTCTTTATAGGTCGAATAGTGAACACCAATTTAAATCTCATGATGCCCAATACTACTCCCTAGAGTTGACCCATAAAGTCCTGGACTCATACAATCCTAGCCTTCAGACTGGAGCACAGGATGAGATATCCAGAAAGCTGAAAAATATAGAACAATCCTTAAAGAACATACAAGGGATGTGAAATATGATTAACATGTCTTACAATGACTTACGTATGTTTCCTGATATTCATCTGCCCACGGGGTTTAAAATGCAAAAGTTTAACTTGTATGGCGGCCATGGAGATCCAACAGCCCATCTGAGGGGTTATTGCAGTGACATGAGAAGTATTGGCAGGAAAGATAAGTTGTTAATGGTGTATTTTAGTGAGATCTTGAGTGGGGCAACCTTGGAATGGTATACTCGTCAAGATGTCAGTAAGTGGTATGCATGGGGTGACATGGCTCAAGATTTTGTTCGACACTTTCAGTACAATATTGACATTATCCCAGACCGCTCCTCCCTGTCTATGATGGAAAAAAAACCCGAGGAAAGTCTTATGGAGTTTGGGCTCAGATGGAGGAAACAAGCTACTCGGGTTAGTCCCCCGATGGATGAAGAAGAAATAGTTAAGATTTTCCTACAAGCTCAGGGGCCCACCAACTTCAGTCATTTGATCTCAGCATTAGGTAAGCCTTTCAATGATGTGGTAAAAATAGGGGAGGTGGTAGAAGAAGGAATCAAGCCAGGAAAAATGATGAGCTACTCTGCATTGAAAGATAGTACAAAAGACATTAAGAATATCTCAGTAATTTTGGGGGGAAGAAAGAGAAATAGAAAAGATGTTGTTGAGCCCCACTAACGACAAGATCCAGTCAGCATTCTTGCTCAACACTTTCATCCTCAACATCGACCCTATGAATATCTTCGTACTCTGGATAATCCTCCCCAATGCTACTTCTCTCCACAAATCCCCAAAGTCATACCTTACCTTCCCAGTACTCTATTCACATTGCTCCACCTCCTCAATACCCGTAATGGCTTGCACCACTTCCACAAATGTCTTACCCACCTCCAAGGGCATGTTAACCACCTTCCTGCAATAGGTGCCAATCGAGACTGGAGTACAAAATGAAAAGGCAGTAGTAAAGGAAAAAGTATTTCACTCCTATTGGAGAATCATACACCAGATTGTTTCAAAAGTTGAAGCAATTGGACATGTTGAAGTCGATTCAGATAAAAATTCCTAAACCCCTTCCAAAGAATTTTGATTATTCTCAAAGGTGCACATATTTCTCTAATGCCCGGGGGCACAACATACAAAAGTGCTGGTATTTGAAAATATCAATCCAAAAGCTTATCGATGCAGGTGACATTATCGTGCAAAATTCAGATGCAACAGATACTAGTCAAAGTTCATTGTTTGTTCATAATGAGACGCATATGGTGGGTATGATTTGTGTTGAAAAGAAACATGAGAACTCTTCCAATGTCCTTGGCGGGCCACTTGCTGTAAAGTTTTCAGTGCTGCTAGTCTCGGTTCCATAAGTTGATCTTAAGAACGAGTTGACAAAAGGGACCTAAAAGCAATTTGCTAAGGTCAATGTGATTGATACCTGTGAAGGTCCTAGTAATGTCGACGTGAAACTCAGTGGCTGCGATGTCGGGCTTGGTAAATGGAAGACACTCCTTTCTTGGCTAGCCAAGAAGGAGCATTGGTAATTTATTTTGCTGTCATTTTTGTTGTCCGGGTTGTTTTAGGGCTGTAATCCTGATATTGTCTTGTGGCTCAAACCATTCTATCCTTTTAATTGGCCTAGTTCGTTTAGTCTTATTAACTCGTTCAGTGTTATCTAGGTTTGTTCTAGGGTTGTAACCCAAGTTTTATTTTGCTTGTTTTGTTGTTCAAGCCCTTTCACCATCTCTTTAATCCAATCCCCTGTTTTTCTTTATTTCTAGTCCATTTTTTGTTTACTTTTCTTTTTCTTTTATAGTTCTTTTCATGTTGACTCTAGTGACATTACACGCATGTAGAATCTTCAGTCTGGTCTTAAAAGTTAGTCCAATCATGGAACAACGAAATAAGTTTTGAAGATGATACAGAAGCATTTGAGAAAATAAGTAAAGGTTTAGATATTTTGAGATCATTTAAATCCTAAATTGTGTGAAACTGGTGCAAATACTTTGGGAAGTTAAGAGGACGACAAGAGTTTGTTACAAAAGAGTGCATCCCAGACAACTTGAAGCGAGCAACTTTGTGTTCAAGTGCATCTCAAGTTACAAGATAAAGCCAAGGGCGTTTGCTCCAAACTGGTGGAGGACATCCATTGTGAAGAAGAAATTACCCAACAAGAGTTTCGTACTTGACAAGGCACTAAAAAATAAGTGGAAGGCATATATGTGATATCAATACCGATGCTGCAAAGAAATGCTACGCATGATCTTCATTTTTTATCCTCAAGTGGCATGTGTTATACTTGGCATTTTAAGAGATTGGGAAGCCTGCTTTAGCTACCCAAACACTTTATATCCTTATATACCCCTTTTGAGCCTATGCTAATTTCTTTGTCCTATCCTTTTTTGGAATCAAAAGAGCAGAGTTGGCGCATCTGATCTTTCTTCTTCAGTGCCAGGCATAAAGAGCTAGCACTAAGAGCAGGGGATGAATCTTTATCGACTTCCTTTTGAATAACTTTAGAGCTATAAAAAAAAGAGCCAAGCATTTCATGTTCCTATAAGGTGAAAATTGGGGCAATTTCTTCTAGAAAGTTCATTTCAAAAGAAAAGAAAAAAAGGAGAGAGAAAGAAAAAGAAAAAAAAAAGAAAAAAGAAAAAGAAAAAAAAGGAGAAAAGAAGAAAGGAAGAAAAAAACCTAAAGAAAAACAAAAAATAAAATCACTTTAGTTTTGAACTATGTTTGACCTGATTCTTATGTCAACAAGATATGTAGGCAGCCTTACTCTAGGGTTCGGTCACACCAAGTCAAGTTTAAAATTCTCCCATCTCAAAGAAATTGGGTGGAAGTTTTGTTTTTGAAAGGAGATGATTCCAGAAGTTGTAAGTTACCCCTTTTGTCTTAGTTATTTTGAGCCTTTATGCTATCATTTCTTTCTAACCCCATCGAAAAGTCACATTACAGTCCAAAAAAGACCTTCCAGATTACCTTTAAACTACCAAGTCAGACATCCCCGGAGCATATGATATTTTTACTATGGTTAATGTCTTGCCATTTGCAGAATCAGAGAAAATAAAAAGAGAAAGAAATGAGAGAGTCTTATTGGTGAAAACCTTCACGGGCACCATAAGGCGATAGAATAAAAATGAGAGAGGATTGATGGTGAAAATCCTTCGGGGCACCACAATTTGAATGAGGGTCATGAATCTAATAGAATAGTTGGAGCATTGAAGCTAGTTTCACAGCTCGAAGGTATAACATGATTTGAAGATTAGACTTGTTGGACATATCGGGTTGTTCAAATCTAAAATGCATGTCATGGTCAGTGGAGTCGGCCGCTACCTCAAATAAGTTTCTACTTTGTTCTCTTTTCTAGATAGAAATTTTCATGTTAAATACCATCCTTTTCTATTATTCCCCCTTAATCTGTTCCTTTTGCTTTGTTTGAGTCTCTTTCGAGTCTGTTGTCTAGACAAGTGAAAAATGACTTCAAAATTTGCCGCTAGCTTTTCAATTACACAAGCAGAGTCCGGCTAGCACATCAAAAGTGGCATAAGTCAGGAGAGAATAGTGTGCACACTAAGTTGATGATAATTGATATTCTTTGGAATTCATGTAAAAAAATATGAAGGTTCAGTATATGTTAGAATATGAGTGCAATGCATTGGGCATAAGGTATTGGACTTAAATCAATCAGGGGTGTTTCTTGTGATAAGGGTTGTCCGAAAAAATGGTTAGCCAATAATGAGCATTGTCTTTCAAGTTGAAATCCAAGTTAATCACGGCAAGTGCATGAGAAATCGCCCTCAAAGTCAAGGCCACAAACCAACCACTATATTTTAAACTCACAAGTTTTTTTTGTTTGAAACAGGGTCAAGGACAATGTTCAAATCAATAGCTTGCAAGCTTGAATTTTCAAGGTGTCGTGCCCCAATTCTGTCAGCACAAAGGGTGTTTGAGAAGTTTTTTACCTCTTCGGCATTCCCCTAGTTGAGAAAATAATTACCTCTTAGGCATTTCCCCTAGTTTAGAAGAGCATTACCTCCTAGGAATTTTCCTTAGTCGACAAGAACCACACCTCCTAGGTATTTTCCCTAGTTCAGAAGAACCGTACCTCCTAGTCATACCCCAAGTCGAGAGGAGGTTTTAGTTTTCTTTAAATTCAGGGTTCCACTTGGAAAATAGGATCGCATCTTATTTTTTTCAAGTTTTCAATTTTTGTATCCTTAAGTTATTATTTTTTAACTTTCTTTGAGTTTAGGGGTCCCGCCTAGAGAATATGGTCAATTTTTAATTTTTCGTAAGTAGCTAATATTTAGCTTTCCTTGGGTTCAGGAGTCCCGCCTGGAGAATAGGGTCAACTTTAGTTTTCTTATGTTATAAATCTTAGTTTTTCTAGAGTTCAGGGGTTCCGCCTGGAGAATAGGGTTAGTTATTTTAATTTTCTTAAATTGTTAATCTTTAGTTTCTCTATGAGTTCAGGATAGTTTTCTTAAGTTGCAAATCTTTAGTTTTCCTTGAGTTTAGAGGTCCCGCCTCGAGAGTAGGGCCAGTTTTTAATTTGAATAAGGTCAATTTTAGTTTTCTTAAGTTGTTAATCTTTAGTTCTCCATGAGTTCAGTGGTCCCGCTTGGAGAATAGGGTCAGTTTTAGTTTCATTAAGTTGTTACTCTTTAGTTTTTCTTGAGTTCAGGGATCCCGTCTGAAAAATAGGGTTGGTTTTTATTTTTATGTTAATCAAGCTTAGTTTATAGTTTTCCTCAAGCTCAATCTCACACCTAGGGGACGCACTTTCTAGTTTGAGTCATTTAAGTTTCACCCCTAGGAGATGCACTTCCTAGTTTAGGTTGTTCATGTTTCAAACCTAGAAGGCGCACTTCCTAATCTGGGTCTTTCAAATTTTATGTTTAGGATATGCACTTTATAATTTTAGGTTACAGGAACACCCCTAGGAGACGCACTTCTTAGTTTGAGTCATTCGAGTTTCACCGCTAGGAGATGCACTTCCTTGTTTGGGTTATTCAAGTTTCACTCCTATGAGACGAACTTCCTAGTTTGGATCATTCAAGTTTTATCCATAGGAGACAGACTTCCTATTTTGGATCATTCAGGTTATATTTCTTAGGAGATGTACATCCTAGTCTAAATTTGTTAGTTTTACTCACAGGAGATGCACATCCTAGTCAAGTCTTTAAGTTCACTATCATCATTGCATCCTTCAACATATGTCATTTACAGTTTTGCTAACAACTCACAAATTTTCCTAGTGCAAACTGGGGCAGAAAATTTTGTTCATTTTATTTGTTTTGATTGCAGGCACCCACCTGGAAAACGAGAGTCAATATTTTAGAAGTTGATTTCAGGTTCAAGTCAAAGCAGCAGGAGCCCGCCTAAAGAACATGGTCAACATTCAGTTTCCTTCAAATTCTAGCAATAGGATCCTGCCCGAAGAACATGGTCAACTTTCAATTTTCGAGTTTAAGAAGCAGGACCTCACCTGAAAATGCAGGTGTACAAGTGCAAGTCTATTTCAATTTAAGTTTATTTCAAGTTCAAGTCAGAAGCACCAGAAGCCTGTCTGAAAAACAGGGTCAACTGTAAATTTCCAGTTCAATTCAGAAGTACCAGGAGCTCACCTGAAGAACATGGTCAGCTTTCAATTTCTAGTTCAAGTTAGAAGTATCAGGAGTCCGCCTGAAGAATAGGGTCAACTTTCAGTTTTCAAGTTCAAGCCAAAGGCAGCAGGATCCCTCCTGAAGAATAGGGTCAAACTCTAGGCTTTTTAGTCCAAATCAGAAGTAGCACGAGCCCGCCTGAAGAACAAAGTTTGCAAGCTCAAGTCTACTCCAAGTTCAAGTTTATTTCAAGTGCAAGTAGCAGGATGCCCGCCTGAAGAATAGGGTCAACTTTCAGTTTTCTTCAAGTTCAAGTCAGCTGGAGCCCACCTGAAAAATATGGTTGATTTTCAGTTTCATGTTGAAGATTCAAGTGGAGATTCGAGAAAATAAGTATATTGGATCTTGTACTTTTCTTTTATTTTGCTATAATTTTGTTTTTATTTTTGATGTAATGGCAGGAATCGCGGACCGGAACCTCGACGGCACTTCACTCGACTCTCCACCTCGGTATCTTTCTCTATTTTCCTGCTTTCGAACTACACGTGACCTGCTTCTTTTGCAACTAAGGATATGTAGGTAGCTCAAGTATCAAGACTCGGCCACAATCTTTTCATCCATCTTTATTTTCTTTTGAACAAGTGTCGGGTCACAAATCAATTACGTTGCTTACTTAAGTCTTCGCTCAAAAGCACTTCGTGTTTTCAAGCAAAGAGGGGCAGCTGTTAGCACGTAATTTTTGACTCGCATAATTTTTTAAATTAGTTTTAGTATTCTTAGGGGTCGTTTGGTACGAACACAAGTAATGCAGGGATTAGTAATGCAGGGATTAGTAATACAGGGATTGTAGTGCTGGGATTATTTTTTATCAAGTATTTGGTTCATTGTATTAAAAATTAATTATGCAATGTATAAGTCTGGATTTAGTAATTTTAAGTCTTATCCATGTATAGCTAATCCAGGGATTAGTAATCCCTTCCTTTACTTGGTATTAGTTAATCCCTCATATGAGGTATAACTAATCCATATATTAGGTAGGAGTAAATTGAATTGACCAATCAAACATGGTATTGGACGGATTAAATTTTTATACGGGGATTATTTTGCTTAATACGGCCTACCAAACGACCCCTTAGTGGTTTAAATATTTTTCTTGAGTTATTTTAATGATCTTAGTCTACTTTTATTTTTATTTGAGTTAAGGTCATTAGTATTATTTTAGTTCTATTATGGTTTACTATATTTTCTCGATCTTTATTTGTAGTTAATTTCTGGAAAGAAGAAAAACGCAAAATTGTCTTATTTGTTACCTCAATATATAATTTTAGTATTTTCAATTAGAACAATCTTATTTAATTAGCATGAATTAGTTGTAGTGGTATTTTATTTTTAGAAATAAGTAAACCAATTGTGGACAAGTTCTTGATGCATAGTCCAAAACGTGTCCAAGTTTTCATCTTTTAGCCCAAATTGAGTCGAAAATCGGACAACCTACAGCCCAACAAGACTTTAGCCCAATATCTTACATCCCTTAGCCTGCAACCCATTGACCCACATTCTAACCCGCCACAACACCCTTTGTAATCTCGGCCATCTATCCTAATCTAATCCAACAACCCATGTTCTCTCCCACCTTCATATAAATACCCTTTTATAACTTGACCTAACCCTATTACCTCTCCCCATAGCAGCCGCACACCCTCATCTCTGCCGCCCAATCCGCCGGAATACTCACCGATTCCGGCGAGTTAACTCATGGCCCCCCTTCTCCTTTCTCCTTTTTCCACGTCACTCAAACTGTACCAAGCTTCATCACGCATTTTATATTTATCTTTTTTTGGGTTTATTTCCTTAGGGCAATAACTGGAAAATTGGGGTACGTGGATTGAGAGATACTCGATCTACTCCCTTCATTTGTCCCTTAGTTGACGAAAAAATAGAATTTTTGGATTTCTTTGGAGAATTTTTGGAGATTACTTAGAGAAAAATCATAGAAGGTTCTGGGCTCACCTCTATATTGGGGTTCTACACTTTTTTAGGAAAAACAAATTGAGGAAAACCCTAAAGAATTTTGTTTCTTCTCGATTCTGCTGTTATTTGAGTTCTTGGATTAATTTTAAAATTTCCTTTCAATTTCGGGAACAAAGAAAATATAAAAAAGGGGTGTGACACTTCTATTCTAGGTGTGACACTTCCATTCTAGCTACAGGTGCAAACGTTTCATTATAATCAATTCCCTCCTCTTGATTGTGTCCCTGAATTACCAGTCTGGCCTTGTTCCTTGTGATATTTCCTTGTTCATCCACCTTGTTCCAGAATACCCATATGGTACCTATGAAAGTTCTGTTCTTGGATCTTTGTACTAAGTGCCAGACCTTGCTTCTTTCAAACATATTTAGCTCCTCTTGCATGGCTATAATCCAATCTGGATCCGTTAGAGCTTCCTTGATGTTCTAAGGTTCAACCTGTGAGAGAAATGATGTGAGTGCACATAGCTTTCTCAGAGATGACATGGTTTTCCCTCTTGCATTTAGATCATAGATGATGTTCTCAAGAGGATGTGAACTTTGATGTTTCCATGATCTGATCTGCATACCTAAAGATGATTCACCTAAGGAGTGACCCAAAGGAACATGTTCAGTAGGTATAGCTTCATCAGTCTCGTTAGTAGTCAGAGTAGTTCTCTCTTCTTCTTGTTCCGCATGATCACTGCCAATTTCCTTGTGGTCTCCAGATCTATCTTCAGATTTAGGTTCAGATTCCTTAGGAGCTCCATCACCAGTGAGTCCTATGTCATAGTCTTTATCCTGCAGACCTTTCTCAGCTAAATTCCTGCAGACCTTTCTCAGCTAAATTGTTAGATTCATAAAAAATAGCATAAATATTTTCTTTTACACACATAGTTCTTTCAATTAAAAATTTATATGCCTTACAATGTGGAGAGTAACCCAAGAAAATTCCCTCATCACTTATGTCTTCAAACTTACCTAGAGCTTCTTTGTCATTATTATGCATAAAGCATTTGCACCCAAATGCTCTTATGTGAGTGATGCTGGGCTCTCTCCCTTGAAGTAACTCATAGGGAGTTTTATCAAAAATAGGCCTGATCATGCATCTGTTCAGCAAGTAATAGGCCGTATTGACTGCTTCAGCCCGAAAACTCTTAGGCAGTCCACTAGCAATCAACATGGTCTTCCAAATGTCTTCTAGGGATGTATTCTTTCTTTCTATAACACTATTTTGTTGTGGGGTTCTAGGTGCAGAGAAATTATGATCAATACAATGTGAGTTACAGAGCTTAAAGAATTTAGAATTTTCAAACTCAGTTCCATGGTCTATTCTTATAGTTAATACACTACAATCCAGTTTCTGTTGAATCGTTCTGAAAAATACACAAAAAATATAGAAAGTTTCATCGTTAGATCCCAAAAACAGAGTCCATGTATACCTGAAAAAGTCATCTACAATGACAAAAACATACCTCTTACCTCCTCTGATCCTCTTTCTCATTGGTCCACATAGGTCCATGTGAAGGAGTTCCAGAGGTTTGGAGGTACTGATAACCTTTTTAGATTTGAAAGGTGACCTTACATGTTTCCCTCTAACATAGGCATCACAAACCTTGTCTGATAAGAACTCAACTTTTGGTAGACCAAGGACCAAGTCCTTTGCTGCCAATTTGTTGAGTTGAGAAAGACTAGCATGACCCAGTCTTCTATGCTATAGTAGTGGGTCATCTCAACTACACTTAAGCATGTGTGCTCACTTTGAGGAAGGCACATAATAGATATCTTGTAAATATTGTTATGTCTCTTACCTTTTAACACAACTTCATCAATATCAAGTTTAGTGACAGTGCAGATTTTGGAATTGAATTTTACTTCATTTATTTCATCACACATTTAAGAGATTCTAAGAAGATTGTGTTTAAGGCCTACCACATAATTGACATCTTCTATAGCATGAGAGAGTGACTTACCAACCTTACCAATACCCGTTATCTGGCCCTTTCTTCCATTCCCAAATGACACATTCCCTCCTTAGAAGGCTGTCAGTGAGAGGAAGTTTTTTTTTCTCCAGTCATATGTCATGAGCATCTCTGTCTAGATACTAGTCTTGATTGTTCCTCTCATTTAGCCTGCACCAAAAACCACAACTTAGTCTTGGGAACCCTGTAAATTCCTAATTTTTGTTTTTCATTTTTTCTTCTTCTATATTATATGATTACTATGTGTGCATTTATAGATTTTTCAACTAGATTTTAGTTTAATTCGTTTTTTAAAGGGGTTAAGGGGTTGGGTTTTTCATTTTAAAGCCAAAAATGGCCCAATAATTGGATCACAATTGCAGGCCCAGTAGCTCCAAGACCTAGTCCGAATGGGCTACCTGGAAGACGCCAAAATGATATCATTTTGGTTAAGTGGGTGAAAGCAAATCCCAGCCCTTCATCTCTCCCTGATCCAACGGCTCTCATCCTTTCCCATTCTAGGTATTTAAAGCCTAGGTTAGCCAAAATTTGCCTCGTTTTCCCTTGTCTATCCCTTTCTCTTCTCTTTCTCCTCACTCTCTCCCCTCCCCTCAGACTCGCCCGTTGCCGCCCTGTTCCGCTGTGGGAATCGCCCACCGGCGGTGGCCGTCGTCCAAATCACCCAAAAATCGCACCATACATTTCCCTCAACCTCCTCTTTCCAAATCTCCAATCCAAATCCCTCAAAACCCGCTCAAATTCTATAATTTTTTTATCTAGAAAACCCTAGCCGCCACATTTTTTGTCCAAATTCGTGAAACTCCGGCCACTACCACCCTACAACACATACACGAATTGATAGAGCTCCACGAGACCTACACTTTCCCCCTAATTTCACCAATAAACGCCGCTGCTCCGCTACTGCCACCACCCCACTGCCGACTTCCGACCACCACCGCTGACCCTCGAGCTCTTTTAGTCGTTTCCGACCTAAAATCCTCCCTTCCTTTCTATCATGATCCTGAAAATATTTATTTCAGCGTATTTTGGAACGAAGCTAGCGTTCCAAGGTGGATAACCGCTGCTCTTCGTCCCGGGCATCTGCTCAATACTCAATTTGGCCTCAGGCGCCCTTGGAATTGGGTAAATCTTGAATTCTTAGCCTCATTTTCTTACTTTAAGTTTGTTTCAATTAAAGTGGCGTTTTAATTTAGCCCATAAGTTACTTGTTTCATTTGTTCATCCATGTTTTGTGTGTTTGAAGTATTTGAAGTGTCAACAACATGTTGATAAATTCTAGCTCCTCTTTTCTTTTTATGATTTTTGTTTTTGTGGTTATGTTTAGGTTTAGTTTAATAGCATATTTCTTATTAATGGCTAATCCATTGCTCGTTCTGATCGTTATCAATTTGTTGGATCGTGTTTACTTTGTGTAATTGCTTAATTGTCCGTTTGATTGAGCCGTGAATCCTTTCTGTGATCACAAGCTGAGTTAGCTTATTAATATGATTGGGTTCGATTTAGTTAAGTGTCATTAGTTTCTGTTAAGTGTTTTGTTTAGTCATAGTTCTTAAATAAAACAGTTAGTTTCTCTGTGATAGGTTAAGCTAATTACTTTTAATTTAGTTAGTTTGGTTAGAACATCTATTTTGTTTAATTTTTAGTTATTAGGATTTGAATTCTTTTGATTGATTAATAGTTTAGTTTAAGGTTTTGTTACATGTTTTGGGGTATTTAGTTGAGTTCTAGTTACTTGTTTTGTTTTTGATTTGTTACAAATAGGGTGGTATTGATGTTGTTAAAATCTGAAGTTTAGATGGGTTCAATCATGAAATAGGATACTAGTAGCCTACCTTTTGCTAGTAGGGTGGCTGAAATAACTTTTTTCCTCCTTGCTTCTGCTACAACAGATTTTCAGGCTGTTTCACCTTTTGGACAGCCCTTTGAACAGTGTTTAGTGCCCAAAATCAGTTCTTTTTGGACAGATTTTTGGTGGACCAAAATCTGTCCAAAAAGTGCCTTTCTTTGCCTACTTAAGGGCTGGTTCTTTCCTCACTACATACACACTCTATCACACTTAGAAGATAATCTTTTACACAACAAAGAACACCATTTTGAGAGAAAAATAGCAGCTGAACATATCTAATAGTAAGCTGAAAATTCTGAGCTTTATGAGTGAATCTTAGAGTACAAACTCTTTTATGAAAAATATAAGTCTTCTTTAGAGTTTGGTTCTGGGCTCTTTCTCCAAGGTTTTCAGGTTGTTTAAAACATGAATCTGTTGCTGTTTTCTGCTATTTTTTGCCGCTGAGCTCCATTTCTTCACTGCTGTAATTATTTTCTGCAATCCAAGTATTTCTCAAATTTTGCAATGCAGATTTTTATATCCAATGGATGAGGATATGGGTGTTTTTCAGCTCCTAGGATATGCTTGATGTGTTTTACTGGAATGAATGAATGTTTAGCATGTTACTCATGTTTAAAGTATGTATATATGTAATATTTGGTTAATCTTCCATTTTTCTTTACATATGTAGCTCAAACAACATTATGTTAAGTGTATCTAGTTAAGAAAAAGAAACATTTTATTTTTCCAGAAATATATATATGTAGAGTTTAGTTTCTTTTTTCCTTGGTTTCATATCTTTAATGTTTGTCATTTTAACTTTTCTCTTAGTGTTGAGAAGTAACATATAGTAATATGTCTCATAGTAATATTTCTCTTCATGATAAGTAGATGAAATTGGGGAAAATATGTGACTGAGTGTGCTGGTAGGTTGGAGAGAACCAATGGAAGAATACTTTTGTGTTATTAATATAACGATCCGACCGGGCATTTTGAGCTCTAGCGTGTCGTTCGGTTGGTTGAGGCCTTGAGTAGCTTCACTTCATGTGTGATGACTTGTACGTGTGATCGAAATTGAATTTCGGAAAGTTCAAAGTTGTTTTGAAAGAAAAATTCTAAATTCAGAAGCTATAAGTTGGAAGAGTTGACTAAGGTTTGACTTTTGAGTAAACGACCTCGGAATCGAGATTTGAAGGTTCCGGGAGCATTTCAGCGCTTATTATCGAATGCTGGCATTTTAAAAGTTTTAGAATTTTCATAAGTTTAGTTTGAAGTGGATTTTAATAATATCGATGTCCATTTGAGATTCTGAGCCTTGGAATAGGGTCGTATTGTGATTTATTAATTGTACGTAGTGTTTAGCGTCATTTCGGAATGTTTAAGTATGAATCGGACGTGTTCGTCGAAGTTTATAAGTTTGAAAGTTTATAGAAAGGTTTCGATCGTTGATTGTGGTTTTAGTGTTCTTTTATGTGATTTAAGTCTTCGAGCGGGTTCGTATGATGTTTTAGGACTTGTTGGTATATATGGTTGAGGTCTCGGGGGCCTGGGGTGGATTTCAGATGGTTAACAGATTGAAATTCGACTTGGGGGATTCGCTGAAGTTTTTGTCATGACGGTTGCTTATTTCCTTGTATGCGTTCGCGAAGAGTTGTTTGGGGCGACTGGTGAAAATGTTCTATGCGGTCGCGAGATTAGGCCTGTGATCGTAGTGCTGCGGTCAGTTGTACTACGCGAACGGGAGGGTGGCACTATATTCGCGAAGAAGGAAGGAGGGGTGGCCTGATGCTACGCGTTTGTTCATCGCGATCACGTGAGGAGGGGTGAGATCATGAAGAGTTGAATCCCTGTGCATCGCATTCACGAAGCATTTTCCGTGATCGTGAAGAAGAAGGACCTGAGTAGACTTGTTTGAAATCGGGATTTTTGCTCATCTCACTTATTCCTCTCTTGCTCGGGTGATTTGGAGGAGTCATTTTTATCATCAATCTTGAGGTAAGAGATTCCTACACATTGTGAGTAAAATACATGGTTTATGTATGGATTTAAATATGAAAATTAGTAGAAATTAAGGAGTTTGGTAGAAACCTAGAATTTGTTTTTTTTTGGGATTTTGACCACGTAATTGGACGTAGAATTTGGAATAAATTATATATTTGAGTTCGTTGTGTTATAGGTAAAGTTTATCTTTGGAATTTTCAGAATCCGGGCACGTGGACCTGAGGGTTGACTTTGTTGACTTTTCGAGCGGAGCTGGGAATCATTATAAATTATTAAATTATAATTGTTGAAGTATATTTTTATTGATTCACGATTATTTGACTAGTTTCGGATCGATGAGCTTTAGGTTCGAAGTGTTAGAGACGCGTTGAAGCCGGTTATAGAACTTCGAAGCGAGGTAAGTTTCCTGTCTAATCTTGTGAGGGGGAATTTACCCCGTAGGTGCTATATTCGTTTTTGCTACATGTTGTGAGAGCTACGCATGTATGAGGTGACGAGTGTCCATGCGTATGCTAGAATTTCTGATTATGCCTGAGTAGACTTAGGTTCACGCCATGCTTAATTGTACTATTTGAGTTATCTTTGCTCGTTTAATTTCTTTATTTCGCGTTACGACTTGAGACTACACTTGCATAGGGTGATAGAATCGCTATTGTATAAATGTGATGAGCTACTTGATAACCCGCGGAATAATTTGTGCTTCCCTTATGAATTCCTCCTGCATTGTGCATTTCCATCACAAGATTTCGTTAAAGTTCATAACTCACACGTTTATTCGTGAGTGGGGTCAAGGACCCGTTAAAACTTCTTATTCTAATTGGATCGGGCCATCAACCTCGGTAGTATAATAAATGCATCTATGGTTCGTGCTGTTCGTTTCAGCAGCGTCATGTGTAATATTTGACAAGAAACCAGCGTACCCGTGTGTTTTCCTGATTTGAGTTGTGACGACCTATCTGGTGAGGTCCATTTCATATATACTCCGGTTGAGGGGGTAACTGATAATTGAGAGCTTTAGTTTACTGTCCGTATAATTTGTTTATTTCCCATTGTATTAGATTTATTAGACAGTCGCCCCCTCGTCACTGCTCCTCTAGGGTTAGGCTAGATACTTACTAGGTACGCGTTGATTTACGTACTCATGCAACACTTGCTGTACTTATTGTGCAGGTATATATATATGTCTGGTGATATTTTGGGCGCAAAGGCACGACTGTTGCGGGGACCTTACGGTGAGCTGCATTCCATGTTACAATCCGCAGCATACAAAGTCTCCACCAGAGTTATTTATATTCTCCTGTCTAACTTGTATTCTAGACCGATGTTGTAACTTATTATATTCCTAGTAGATGCTTGTGCACTTGTGACACCGAATTTTTGGTGGTTGTTCTAGAAATTATTTATGGATTGTTTCACATTGGCACACTTTTATCTTATATTTTTATTAAACTGCAAGTAACTACGATTTATTTTAATGCACTGGCCTCTCTATTTAAACAAGATTTATGATTTTGAAACTAATAAAAATGAATAATTAAGTGTTGGCTAACCTAATAACGACATTGGGCGCCATCACGACCTATAGTGAATTTTGGATTGTAACAATTAATGTGTTGCATATCTATTGGTTAAGAATGAAACATGTGTTTTCTTAGATGTATGTCTAGGAACTCATATTCTTAATGCATTATATCCTTAGTCACATGTCTTAGCTTTGGCTTCATTTTAAAAAAAAAAAAAAATAGTTTAGGTTGCCGTCACTCTTGTGTTAGTTACGTTTCATTCATATTCTTGTTAACGACGGGGCGGCGGAAGTTCGAACTAATCAAGTCGAAGAGTAATGGACAAGAGTTGGCCGAACCTTTAAACTACTACACAAGTTATATATTCCATTTTTTTATTAAGATTTTTCTTTATAAATTAGAATTATTTAATCACCCCTTAATAATTAATTTAAATGCTAGGCAATTAGTAGGCGCGCTTTAACTTTTTCATTCACAGATTCACTTGCGTAGCGTGATGTTTAACATTAAATAAATTAATTCAATAATCTCATTTCATATTCATGAGCTTTAATTGATACCTAAATTAGTTCATCCCTTGCTATAAATCGCGGATTTGCTTGCGTAGCGCGATAGTCGACATTTAATAAATTTCAAAACTCATTTCCACAAATGTAGTAAAATTTTCAAAAGTAATAAGGTGTTAATAATCCTTTGTCATGACAGCGGATTCGCTTGCATAACGTTGTTATGACGAAATTAATAAATTTCGTCTTGATCACGCATTCACTTGCAAAGTGTGGTTATGATATGTTATTACTCAAAACATTCTTTAATATTTCTAATAATTAAGAAATAAGAGCAGATAGGTAAAACATGAAAATTAAAAAAATTACAGTTTATACATAATTAATTCAAGCTAAGTTTAAGTCAATAAAGCGACCGTGCTAGAACCACGGGACCGGGGAATACTTTACACCTTCTCCCTGGTCAACGTAATTCCTTACCCGGACTTCTTAAGATCAATAATAGTAGAGTCAAACCTTTCTTTGACTAGGGATTCAAATAAAAGGTGATTTGGAACACCCAAAAAATCAATACCAAGCGGCGACTCTCTAAATAAAATAATCTGTACTCAAGTTTGTTACTTTAATTGAAAAAATGCTTTAACCCACAAATATCTTTGGGGTAAAAAGGGGTGTTGGCGACTCTGCTGGGGACAACCAGAATTCGAGCTTATACATTGAATTTATTTGGTTTTATTAAATTTGTGTATGCTATGATTTATTTGCGCCTAATGTGCTACTTGTCCACTTTTTACCGTTTTGATATTGTTGAATTGTACATATAAATTGTCTTCTCACGCACCCCCTCTGAGTCTTCTTGAAATTAAAATTGGGCATTTGATTGACGTAGCCCGTATTCTTTGAGATAGCCGAGGTGTTTGCCACTCGGTGAAGGATTTTAGTCACACATGTTTTAGGCGGGGAGCACGACCACCTAAGCCGGAAAGTAATTCTACCAATACACTGACTCTCCTCGGCGCGAGTTGTCCACTCGAGTAAGCCAGTCGAAATACCTTCTCCATCAGGATTTGGTCTTTCCAGAGTGTGGTGGGCGTATCAGAATTCGACTGGTTATGGTTGTCTCGTTTCTACAAAGTAGCAAGGATCATACTATTCTTCCTATGATTCTAGGAGATATTTTTCGAGCTTTGACCCGCTGCCAAAAGGGCGAAGATTACTTCGATGGATGCAATATTCTGTTGCAGATGTGATTCATAGAGCACCTTTATCATCATCCAATAGTAGTAAATTTCATTGCTAATTGGCTGAATTATATTAGATATCACCCAAACAGCGCCGCAAGTTGTAATCTTCCAGAGGGGGTGAGGGCCAAAAGGACATTACTTGGCTCATTGACTGCTAATAGAATCACTTGGAACTATTATTGGTTCCTTTCCGCTAGGGTCATGCATATGTCGACGTATCGCCCCTTGTTCATACTCTTGGGTTTCAGAAGTTTCCAATCCTATGTGTCATGAGCCAGCTAGATCCATAAGGAATGCTTTTGATTGGGAGGCTGAAATTCGAAAGAGAGTTGGGTTGGCTACGGAAGAGATGAAAAAGGATTATGAATCAACCTTTGGAGCACTACAAGAAGAGCTCAACATTGTTAAGGTAGACAGAGATCTTCAGTATGATGCTTTCGAGAAAGAGAAAGCTCAGTGGGAATGAGAGAAGCAAGCACTCAAGGCCCAGATTAGACAGAAAATAAAGTTACAACTGTTCAGCAACAAAAAGAAAGAGAAGCCTAGTTCAAAGTGGTCCGTGATCATGAGCGCAGAGGTTTTGCTCGATTAATTCAAGGTCTAAGGGATCAGTTAGGTGATCGATCGGTTAGAGGGGAAGTCACTAGAAGCTCGGCTCCAGAGAGATATGGCCTTAGAGCGCGAGCATGATGCGCGACCTAGCCAAAACCTGTGGTCTGCGAAATCAAGAGTTGCATTTGGCTCAGAAGCACATCAAGGGAAAGATCCTTGAGGTAGCCACAAGTACCTCACGAGCATGCAGGAGTTGCCAAGGCATGAGCCTGAGCGGTTTGCAGAAGTATCATTGAACGTCGCCCATCACATATCTGCAGACTTAGAGAGGATATACCGCGATGTTGGGGGCTAGCCATAGGAATGAGCGCCTTGACTACAGTGATGTTGGTGGATTCTTCTGCAGGGATCTAATTCTTTTTCTAGTTGGTAGTCTCTTTTAATAGTTCTTTTGTTTTCATCGAGTCTGTAAGATTTTTTTTGGCGTTTTGAGTCTTGTTGTTTTGCCTTTTACTTTTTTAAAAAAAAAAATCTAAGTCGACTCTGGTCTTGCTTAAATGTTTGTCTTTTTAAGTTGTATTTTTACATAGTTTTGTTTTGGAGTCTTGTATCAAAAATAAGAAAAGAAAGGAGAAGAAATAAAATTCAGAAAAATAACGAAAAAGATTTTGTTTTATAAAAATTTTAAAATGAACCAAAAAGATGTTGTTTTTTGTAAATATAAAAAAAATGGTTATATCCCTAAACTACATAATGATCTAATTCATGCGGTGACATGATACTTAGGCAACTCCCAAAAGGCTTGATCGAAATATTTTTCAGCGAGTCTAAAATGATTGGCTGAGATCAAGAATACAAGCCAGTTTTCGAGCAGAAATGACAGTGGGAATGATTTAAGAAGGAATAATACTGGAAGCAAGTCCATGGGAGATGTTCCATTGATTGTAAAAGGCGCCCAGAGCTCAAAGAAGGCAACTTTATTTGTTCCAAAAATCTCGAGGTTAGAAGTCCGCTCCAGTGTTCCAAGCCCAAGGTTGTATGTCCTAGGAGGCCATCCCTTCATGAGGCAGAGTCAAGGTGGTACAAAAGATATAACAGAGGCGATCATAATCAAACCCGCCGTGCAACCCCTTGTGACAAACACTAAAACCATTCCTTGGAACTACAGCAAAATTGTTGTGACCTACAAAGCCAAGGAAATCATAGAAGAAGTGGGGGAAACTAGAGGTTTGACTCGATCGGAGGTGTTACTCTCCAGCAGAATTGAGGAAGGCCAAGCAAATCGGAGAAGGACAAATACCAATAAAGAACCAGTCACTGATGAAGAGGCAGAAGAGTTTGTGTAAAAGATAAAAGTTCAAAATTACTCAATCATTGATCAGTTGAGAAAGACTCCCGCTCAAATCTCTCTACTATCTCTGCTCATACATTCAGAAGAGCATGCCCGTGTACTAATCAAGATCACGAATGAGGCACATGTCTCAGAGAAGACTACATGAATCAGTTAGAGAAGATGGCCAACAGATTATTTGAGGCGAGCAGAATCTCCTTTGCTGATGATGAACTCCCCGAGAAGGGAGCCAAGCACAATAGGGCTTTGCACCTAACTGTCAAATATGAGGGGCTCTATGTAAAGCGAGTCATGGTTGATGGAGGCTCTAGTGTAGATGTAAGCCCTCTCTCTACCTTGCAAAGCATGAAAATCAATACAAATAGAACCCAACAATATCCACATCTGGGCTTTTGATGGTGCATCGAGAGATACCATTGGGGAGATCCACCTCACCATGACAATTGGATTGGTTGATTTTGAAATTGTCTTCCAAGTAGTGGACATGGAAACTTCTTATAACTTTCTTCTTGGAAGGCCATGGATCCATATGGCTCGAGCTGTGCCATCCACCTTGCATCAGATGATCAAGTTCAAATATGACAAACAAGAAAATATTGTTCACGGAGAAGACGAGTCATCTATTTAGAAAGACCCATTAATCTCGTGTATTGAGGCCAAGGAAGGGTGTGAGTCCATTGTCTATCAGGATTTCGAAGTGGTAGTTATGGACCATGTTGAGGAAGGAAAACTCATTCTGCATCCTTGTCTTTCCGCCACATCTGTAATGGTGGCTGCACTTATGCTGAGATAGGGTTGTGAATCAGGAAAAGGCTTCGGGGCGTCATTGTAAGGAATTTCGGAGACCATTGCTTCCTTTGGTAACAGGGGTACTTTTGGTTTAGGTTTCATGCCAAGACAAGCAGATGAAGACAAAGCCAAGCACCGCAAAAAGCATGGGTGGGTCTTGCAGAAACTGATCCCTCATATATTCTAACTTTTCTCAAGCCATGACTCCAAGAGGTCCAAAATTCCTCGGTGCAGGAAAACATTGATGAAATTTTCCAT
Source organism: Nicotiana obtusifolia (assembly GCA_002018475.1). Classification (NCBI taxonomy): domain Eukaryota; kingdom Viridiplantae; phylum Streptophyta; class Magnoliopsida; order Solanales; family Solanaceae; genus Nicotiana; species Nicotiana obtusifolia. Next base: position 170,783 of record MCJB01001270.1, on the reverse strand, counting down.
GGCCTCAACAAGATGTTTCTAAAGTGAATATGATCCAGGATGGTGAAGGCGCTAGTCGTGCCGATATGCAACTAATTGGCCCCGACACCATGTTCAAAAACTGGAAGTAACTCCTCTCCTCAAAAGGAAAGAGTCTTTGTAGTTTGCTTTTCTCCAAGTTGTTGATCGGAATAGAACTGGATGTGCCGAGTTTGGTTGCTTGCCCGAAGGAAGGGCTATCTGATCCAATCAACTACGTAAGTCGTAGCGCGCTAGACCGTGTACTCTTCCACTATGAGCGAGACTCTATCCAGATCTATGGATCTTATCTCCTCAGCATCAAAGCGAGACTCCATCCAAATTTGCACTCCTTGGGCAATGCCTTCTGTTCTATGAACACCCCCACCACTGAATGATTCACTTTCAAGTTCTCGCCTCCGACCCGGGAGAACACAGGGTCAAGCCAAGCCCTACCCGCCTAAATGGAATTCATATCTCCTTTATCTGGTCGAGTGGGGAGGGGAATTGGACTCTTTGTATTTAAGTTACTTTCATTGTAATCCAAACATCTTAATATGATTGTTTTGTTTTGATGTTAACCCTTCTATCCTTTCAAATTCAATGAAATGCAGTTTAGTTTCCTATTAAATTCTGCATCTTTTCCTTTTTTCCTAATTCCTATCATTTATTTCTATTTCAATTTTGTTAATGTCGGCTTTAATAACATGACATGCATGCAGAATTCACGCCCAAATCTTAAAAAGCTGTCTAATTTCGAAATAATGCATCAAGAGGTTGAATATGCTAAAGATGAGTTTGTTGAGAGAATAAAAAAATTGGAGCAATTTAAAAATAAGACTAAGCCCAACCTTAGTGAAACTGAGTCAATTAACATCGGAAGTCCTGAAGAAATCAGAGAAACAAAGATAAGCATTCACATGGAACAAAAAAACAGAGATGCCTTGATTCAGATTTTATTTGAATACAGATATGTGTTTGCTTGGTCTTATGATGATATGCCGGGTTTAAGTGTTGATCTAGTGGTTCGTAAGCTTTCCACGTATCTTGACTTTCCACCATTCCAACAAAAGCAACAAAAATTTAAAATGGACATGAGTGATAAAATCAAAGAGAAGGTTATGAAGCAATTGAGCACTAATGTGGTCAGCGTCGTCCGATACACTACATGGGTGGCAAATGTTGTGCCTCTGACGAAGAAGGATGGAAAAACTAGAGTTTGTGTTGACTATAGAGATTTGAACAAAGCGAGTCCAAAGAATAATTTTCCTTTAGCAAACATCCACATGCTTGTATATAATTGAGCTAAGCATGAGATACAATCTTTTGAGGATTGCTATGCCGGATACCACCAAATTCTAATGGATGAGGATGATGCATAAAAGACCGATTTCACTACTCCATGGAGTACCTATTGTTACAGGATGCCATTCGAGTTACAGAGTGCAGGGGCAACTTACATGAGGGATATGACCACCATTTTCCACGATATGATGCACAAAGAGATTGAAGTATATGTTGATGATGCCATCATAAAGTCAAAGACACATGTTGATCTTGTGCGTGATTTTAAAAAGTTCTTCGAACGGCTGTGAAGGTATGACCTTAGGCTCAATCCAGCCAAGTGTGCATTTGAGGTTCCATCTAGGAAGCTCCTTGATTTTATAGTCATCCGGAGAGGCATCGAATTGGATCCATATAAGATAAAGTCCATTTGAAATCTACTACCCCCGAAGAACAAAACCGAGTCATGAGTTTTCTTAGGAGATTGAATTACATCAGTAGGTTCATTGCTCAGCTCACAACCACATGTGAGCGCATCTTTAAGTTGCTGAAAAAGGATGTTACTATCAAGTGGACAGACGATTTCCAAAAAGCTTTTTACAGGATCAAAGATTATCTGTCAAAACCCTATGTACTGGTCCCACCTGAACCTGGTAGGTCTTTGTTTTTATATCTATTAATGGTGGATAATTCCTTTGGATGCGTTCTGGGGCAAAATGATGCGACAGACAAAAAGGAATATGCGATCTATTATTTGAGCCAGAAGTTCACCAATTATGAGGTTAAGTATACCCTTTTAGAAAGGACATGTTGTGCCTTGTCTTCGATCGCTCAGAAGCTGAGGCATTATCTTTTGGCTTACACTACTTACCTCATACCCTAAATAAATCATTTGAAGTACGTCTTTCAAAAGCCAATGCCCACTGGCAGGCTTACAAAATGGCAAATTCTGCTCACAGAGTTCGACATCGTCTATGTCACTCCCATCGTAATGAAAGGGCAGGCTTTGGTAGATCATTTGGAAGAGAATCTAGTCGATGATGATTACAAGCCACTGAGCACATACTTCCCAAATGAAGAGGTCAACTCAATAGAGGAAGTAGTTCTGGACGACAACCATGTAAGGAAAATGTATTTTGATGGGGCTGTCAATATCAAAGGAGTTGGGATAGGGGAAATCCTCATATTACCTATGGAACAACATTACCCTGCAACAGCACAACTTTAATTCTTCTATACCAATAATACGACAGAATACGAGGCTTGTATCACGGGTCTAAAAATGGCCCTCGATCTGGATGTGCATGAACTATTGGTTGTGGGAGATTCTGACTTACTTATCAAGCAAGCCCAAGACAAATGGGAGACTCGAGACATCAAGCTTATTTCATACAAACAATGTGCGCAAGACCTAAGCAAAAGGTTCAAGTCCATCGAGTTCAGGTACACTCCCAGGTTTCACAACGAGCTAGCTGATGCCTTGGCTACTTTAGCTTCGATGCTCCCTTATCCGGGCAACATGTTCGGAATCAAATCGGTTACTGCAATACAATTGAGATAGAACCAGATGGTGAACCATGGTATCATGACATAAAACGATTCCTGAAAACAAGGGAATACCCAGAGCATGCCAAGGGAGATAAAAAAGAACTTTAAGGCTGTTCGCCGGTGGTTCTTTTTGAATAGGGATATTTTGTACAAAAGGACCCCAAGTTTGAACTTGTTGAGATGCATAGATTCCATAGAAGCTGAATGGATCATGAGTGAAATGTATTCTCGGCGAAGAAGATTCTGCACGCAGGGGATTATTGGCTTACTATGGAGCGAGATTGCATCAGTTTTGTTCGCAAGTGTCACCAATGCCAGATTCATGGTGACTTGATTCATTCGCCTCCGTCAGAATTTCATCCTACGTCCTCTCCTTTGCCTTTTGTTTCTTGGGAAATGGATGTTATCGAGCCAATCTAGATGAAGGCTTCAAATGGGCATAGGTTCATTTTGGTCACCATTGATTACTTCGCCAAGTGGGTGGAGGAAGTTACTTTAAAAGCAGTCACCAAGAAAGCAGTGTAGATTTTGTTCATTCCAACATCATCTGTCGCCTTGGTATCGCCAAGACCATTATCACTAATAACGCAGCCAATCTAAATAGTCATATGATGAAGGAGGTATGCGAGTAATTTAAAATTGTGCATCGCCATGCTACCCCTTACCGACCAAAAGCCAATGGAGCCGTTGAAGCGGCAAACAAGAACATCAAGAATATTCTCAGGGAGATGATCCATGGGTCCAGACAATGGCATGAAAAGTTACCTTTTGGCCAGTTATACCAGCAAAGAATTGCACGCACTTATAACAAGAAAGTGTGCCCAAGGCACTTTGAGGTAGGGCAGCTTGTTTTGAAATGCATCCTTCAGCACCAAGTAGAAGCTAAAGGAAAGTTCTCCCCGAACTGGCAAGGACCCTACATCATCAATAAAATGTTACCAAAAGAGGCCTTGCACTTGGTAGATGAAGAAGTATGGGTACCAGACATGACTATCGTAGATGCAGTCAAAAGATATTATGTTTGATATATACCCACTACAGAACTTTCATGCATGATTTTCTCAGATCGAGATGACGAAGCCTATCATTGCTCACTATCCCAAATAGGTGTCTCCTTTTTGTTAACCCTTTTAAGTCGTATTCGTCTTCTTTGTTTTCCCTCTTTTTGGAACCTGTGTACTTGTAAACTACATTCGACCTGGTTCCAAATGGATACATAGGCAGCCTTACCCTGGGTTCGGTCCCATCACAACAAAAATCAATATCCCAATACTCCAAAATTGGGGCAGAAGTTTGTTTTATTTTTACGATCTTTTTGTAAAAATGGTTCCAAAAGTTGTAATTCAGTTCAATGTTCTTTTCCCTTTTTCCCGTTAAGACCTTCTGATCGATCTATGAGAATGTTGAAGAAACCATGCCAAGCGCGTTGGACAACCTGCTTCATGCAGTATCATAGTCAAAAAAAAAAGAAAAAAAAAGAAAAAAAATAGAAACGAGAGAGTCTTATCGGTGAAAACCCGTTTGGGCATCGTAAGGCGACAATGAGCAGAGAAATGAGAGAGTCTTATTGGTAAAAACCCATAAAGGCACCATAAGGCGACGGGGAGTAGAGAAATAAGAGAGGTCAGTTAGGGAAAACCCGCAAAGGGCGCTACTAGCCGAATGGGGGTCTTTGATACTCCGGCATGAGCACAACCAAGACAGTTTTGAGATGAACATTTGCGACATATTTTGAGAATTAGACAGCTCAAACGGATCAGGCATCCAGTCTAAAATGCATGTCATGATTCATTAAAGTCGGGACGTACCTCCAAATAAGTCTCCCTATTCCTCTCTCCTCAAGGGACACCTTTTGTTTAAACACAACTATTTTTCACTTTCAATTATTCTTCTATTTTTAACCATAATTTTTTTGAGTCATTTTTGGTCTAATCTTGCATAAAAACGAAGGAAAGAAATGGCTGCAAAACTAGCTACAGAACAATTTGGGGCAGATACGGCATTGACGAAGGCACGAATCCATCAGTGATCTCTTTTGATAAGCCGAGAAAAGTGCCTCAAAGAAAACGAAAAGGTCGCCTAAGTAAGACTTGCTTCATAGGAAAAGTTGATAAGCACTACGGACACAAACTAGTACTGGGTGCAAGACAACTAAGTGTGGTTTTAAAGGAAAAAGTGCATTGCCTTAGGGGCAAGGGTTAGCGGTACCGTGGACATTCAGGTATGAAACAGTCGGGGGCGGGGGGTAATGTTGGAAAGCCAAGGTCTCTAGAAAGTGATATAGAGTATCTGAGCACCTCGTTACCATACTGACAGAATTAGTTCTTCGGCAGTGGAGTGGCCATCAATTCAAATTACTCAGGGCATCAAGGCCATAAACCGACCACCACATTGAAAACTCACAAATTTTTCTTTGTTTGAAGCAGGAACAAAGCATTGCTAAATGGCGATTCTGAAAGAACGAATGTCACCAAAGGTAAGTTCCTTAAAATATCCATTTTCTTTTATTTAGCAGCATGCATCACTACTTTTCATACCTTCCATTTTCGTAGCTTAACTCTAGTAAAACCTTTTTTCCTAGGGGGATCTAGCTTATATTTTCGAGTAGAAGTACTCTTCGCTCAGGTTGTTTTCATAGCTTATCTCGGGTAGAACATTATCGCCTAGGGGGATCCAGCTCATATTTTCGGGTAGAAGTACTCTTCGAGAAGGCTGTTTTTCATAGCTTTACTCGGGTAGAACCTTTTCGCCTAGGGGGATCCAGCTCATATGTCCGGGTAGAAGTACTCTTCGCTCAGGCTATTTTACATAGCTTAACTCAGGTAGAAACCTTTCGCCTAGGGGGATCCAGCTTATATGTCCGGGTATAAGTACTCTTCGCTTAGGTTGTTTTACGTAGCTTAACTCAGGTAGAACCTTTTCGCCTAGGGATCCAGCTCATATTTTCTAATAGAAGTATTCTTCGCCGGTTATGTAGCTTAAATCAGGTAGAACCTTTTCGCCTAGGGGGATCCAGCTCATATTTCCAGGTAGAAGTACTCTTCGCTCAGGCTTTTTTACGTAGCTTAACTCAAGTAGAACCTTTTCGCCTAGAGGGATCCAGCTCATATTTTCGGGTGGAAGTACTCTTTGCTCAGGTTGTTTTACGTAGCTTAACTCGGGTAGAACTTTTTCGCCTAGAGGGATTCAGCATTTTATCCATAATACAAGGTGCCAACCCCTGGTTATATTTCCTTTCAGTAACACAAGGTACCAACCCCTGGTTACATTCCTTCCAGTGATACATGGCGCCAACCCCTGGTTACATTTTCTTTCAGTAATACAGCGCATCAACCCCAGGTTACATTCTTTTTAAGTGATATAGGGTGCCAACCCCTGGTTAAGATCCCTCTTAGTGATACAGGGCGCCATCCCCTTGTTACATTCTCTCTTAGTAATATAAGGTGCTAACCCCTGGTTACATTCTCTCTTAGTGATATTGGGTGCCAACCCCTAGTTACATTCCTTCCTAGTGATACAAGGCACCAACCCTTGGTTACATTATCTCTCTTTAATACAGGGTACTCCCCCTAGTTTCATATCCTCATATAGCTAGTTTATACTACTGTCTTTGTCTTCATTTCATATATTAGATAATCTCTAGCTTTCTCTAATAAATCACAAAATTTTCCTAGTGCCAAACTAGGGCAGAAAATTTTGTTCGTTTTGTTCATCTTTGATGGCTTTGCAGGCCCCTACCGTAGAGCACAGATTGTGATGATTAAAGCTTGCAGTTTCAGTTCTCATCAGAAGAAAGAAATCTTTCAATCACAAGATAGTTAGAGTTAGTTTTGATAATATGTCAGCAACTCAGCATCTCATGATCCATTTTCTCAATTTCGAATCAGGAAAGCAAGCAACTGAGATTGAGTCATAATCTTTTCTTCAAAGAGCATCAAGATCCAATCTAAGGTCAACACAAGCGAGAAGGTCAAGAATCAAGATTTGACTTAGAAGACACATAGATAGGAATTATGTACTCTTAGTTTGCAGACATATGTAGTGCTCTTCTCTTTTATTTTGATGTAAGTAGCAAGTAACAGTAATAGCAACAACAGCAGCAACAACAGTCTAAACTCCAGTGTCTGGTAGTCCCAGCTACAAATTTTTTCCAGAACTACACGAACCTGATTCCTTTATAAGCAAGAATATGTAGGCAACCTCAGAAGCAAGGTTCGGTCACCTTTTTAAAAAATGCTTTCATTAGAGTCATATGTGAGCAAAATTAGTCATGACAACTACTATATTTGCACAAAAACTCTTCATGTCTCGAGCAAAGAGGTACAACTGTAAATGCCTAATTTTTGCTTTTTTTTCTTCTACATTATATGATTACTATGTGTGCATTTATAGATTTTTGAATTAGATTTTAGCTTAATTAGTTTTTTAAAGGGGGTTAAGGGATTTGGGTTATCATTTTAAAACCAAAATTGGACCAAAATCGCAGGCCCAGTAGTTCCAAGACCCAGTCTGGATGTGCTGCCTGGAAGATGCCAAAATGACGTCGTTTTGGTTAAGTGGGTGAGATAAAATCCAAGCCCTTCATCTCTCCCTGATCCAACAGCTCTCATTATTTCTCACCCTAGGTATTTAACTCCTAGGTTAGCCAAATTTTCCCCCATTTTCCCTTATCTATCTCCTTCTCTTCTCTTTCTCCTCACTCTCTCCCTTCTCCCTCAGACTCGCCCGTCGCCGCCCTGCTCCGCCGTCGGAAATCGCCCATCGACAGCGGTCATCGTCCAAACCACCCCAAAATCACACCATACAATCCCCTCAACCTCCTCTTTCCAAATCTCCAACCCTAATCCCTCAAAACCCTCCCAAGTTCCACGATTTATTTATCTAGGAAACTCTAGCCACCGTATTTTGTGTCCAAATTCGTGAAGCTCCGGCCATAACATCCTACAGCACATACATGAATAGATAGAGCTCCACGATACCTACACTTCCCCCCAAATTTCACCCATAAACACTGCCACTCTGCCACTGCCGCCACCCTGCTGCCGACCTCCGGCCACTACCACCACAGGCTTTCGAGCTCTTTTAGTCTTTTCCGACCTAAAACCCTCGTTTTCTTTCCATCATAATGCTAAAAATATTTATTTTAGCGTCTGTTGGAATGAAGCGAGCGTCCAAGGCCAGACAGCCGCTGCTCTTCGTCTCGAGCATCTACTCGCTACTCAATTTGGCCTCAGGCGCCCTTGGAATTTGGTAAACCTTGAATTCTTAGCCTCATTTTCTTGCTTTTCGTGTTCTTGTTTAACTGTTTTGCTGATCTTTAGGTTTTAAGTTTGTTTCAATTAAAGTAGCGTTTTAATTTAGTTTTGATTTCCATAGTTCACTTGTTCACCCATGTTTTGTGTGTTTGAAGTATTTAAGTGTCAAGAGCTTGTTGATAAATTTTAGCTCCTCTTTTCTTTTTTTGATTTTTATTTCGGTGGTCATATTTAGGTTTAGTTTAATAGTATATTTCTTGTTGATGGCTAATCCATTGCTTGTTCTAATCATTGTCGATTCGTTGAATCGTGTTTACTTTGTGTAATTGCTTAATTGTCCGTTTGATTGAGTTGTGAATCCTTTCTGTGATCGCAAGATGAGTTAGCTTATTAATATGATTGGGTTCTGTTTACTTAAGTGTCATCAGTTTCTATTTAGTTAAGTGTCATTAGTTTTTATTAAGTGCTTTATTTAGTCATAGTCATTTAATGAAACAGTTAGTTTGTATGTGATATGTTAAGGTGATTGCTTTTAATTAGTCGTTTGGTTAGTACATCTATTTTATTTAATTTTTAGTAATTAGGATCTGAATTTTCTTGATTGATTAATAGTTTAGATTAATGTTTAGTTACATGTTTTGTGGTATTTAGTTGAGTTCCAGTCACTTGTTTCTTCTTTTTGGTTTGTTACAAATAGGGTGGTATTGATGTTGTTAATTTTAAGTTTAGATGGGTTCAATCATGAAATAGTGTACTAGTAGCCTACTTTTTGCTAGTAAGGTGGCTGAAATGACTTTTTCCCTCCTTGCTTCTGCTACAACAAATTTTCAGGTTGTCTTTTCACCTCTTGGACAACCCTTTGAACAGTGTTTAGCACACAAAATCAGTCCTTTTTAGACTGATTATTGGTGGACCAAAATTTGTCCAAAAAGTGCCTTTCTTTGCCTACTTAAGGGCTGGTTCTTTCCTCACTGCACATATACTCTATCACGCTTAGAAGATAATCTTTTACACAACAAAGAACACCATTTTGAGAGCAAAATATCAGCTGAACATATCGTATAGTAAGCTGAAAATTTTGAGCTCTGTGAGTGAATCTTAGAGTGCAAATTTTTATGAAAATACAAGTCTTCTTTAGAGTTTGGTTCTGAGCTCTTTCTCTAAGATTTCCTGGCTGTTTAAAACATGAATCTACTGTTGTTTTCTGCTGTATTTGTTGCTGTTTTCTGCTGTTTTTTGCTACTGAGCTCCAATTCCTCAATGTTGTATTTATTTTCTGCAATCCAGTTATTTCTGAAATTTTGCAATGCAGATTCTGATATCCAATGGATGAGGATATGTGTCTTTTTCAGCTCCTAGGATATACTTGGTGTGCTTTACTGGAATGAATGAATGTTTAGCATGTTACTCATGTTAAAAGCATGTACATCTGTAATATTTGGTTAATCTTCCATTATATTTACATATGTAGCTCAAACAACATTATGTTAAGTATATCTAGATAAGAAAAAGAAACATTTTGAATTATGACTCGATTGATTCTGTGGTACTGTGTAGTTACCTAATCTTGTTTTTACCTATGAAATTTGTACCTGCTAGAGTAATCGAGCTATGATCCATGTTAGAAACCATATTTAGGCTATATGCTTTTTCTGTTGGGATCCACTAAGGTCATTTTTGCTGTTGAGTTATTTGATTAAATTGAATTTACATACTCAGTCATATTCATTCATTTGCATATCATATCTCAGTATCTGTTATCATTTGTTGTCACATCATGTTATCATGGTTTTGGTCGATTGACATAAGATTTGTGAGCCTAAGAAACTAGAGAGATTGGTGACTGAGTTAGGGCCTGAGGGCTGGATTATGAGTGGTATTGATGGGATCGGGCTGCACGCCGCAGCAGGTTTATTTGATTCATGATGGGATCGGGCTTCAGTCGTAGCAGGCCCTATATACATATATATATATATGTGTGTGTGTGTGTGTGTGTGTGTATAATATTATTGTGGGATCGGGCTGCACGCCGCAGCAGGCCATGATGGCTTATATTAGCGCTTGGGCAGGATCCGCCCTTCCGAAGTCTGACATACCAGCAGCGAGCGCAGGTTTTAGTAATTCATGATGGGATCGGGCTGTGTGGCGCATCAAGTACCATATAATGCTGAGTGACTGAGTGTGCTGAGGGATTGAGCATGATGAATAGGAGTGCGTGACAGTGAGATTGAGTACTTTGAGAGTATGAGTACATGAGTTTATCACTGTGATGCATTGCATTGACATGTATATTTGACATGCAGGCATAGATATGCATTTCCTCATTCTACACGGTATTGTGACATTCATGACTTCACATGCACATTGACATGTTGGTATAGAGATGTACTTTCCTCATGCTATCTGATAATGAAACATCTTATCTGTTATTGAAAGTTTTTGGGAAAAATCATAGTTTCCTGACATGCTCATATTTTGGTGATTTTGGTGTAATATTTGGGTTTTACTGTTACCTGAAAAGCATGCCTATTTTCTGTCATTATGAACGAGTTGAGCATCGTATCTTTGAATATCACTTGCACTGTTTTAATTATATTGTTGCAAGTTGTTCTTGGATGTTGGTGTTAGACTTTGACTGTTGTCCAAGCTCGTCACTACTTTCAACCTAAGGTTAAGTTTGTTACTTATTGAGTACATGGGTCGGTTGTACTCATACTACACTTCTGCACTTTGCGTGCAGACTTTGGAGCTGATATTGCTGTGTATGGCGGAAGCTGGCTGTGAAGATGAACCTGCATTTCCGGTGGTAGTTGCCTCTATTTCATGGTAGCTTTATATTTATAAAAATCTGTTTATGTACATTTCAAACAGATGATGTATTTGTTTCATACTAGCTTCGCAAAATCTAAATCTTAGAAGCTCATGATTTGTACTAGCAGTCCTTGGGGATTCTTTATGTAAGAGTTTAGTTATATTATCATTATTTTCTTAGTAGATCTCATTCGAAATTGGATTATTGTTAAATATGCTTACCTAGCGGATTGGATTAGGTGCCATCATGACTAGTTGGATTTTGGGTCGTGACAAGTTGGAATCAGAGCTTTAGGTTCATAGGTCCTACGAGTCATGAGCAAGTGTCTAGTAGAGTCTTGCGGATTGGTATGATGACTTCCATACCTATCTTCGAGATGCTACAGAACATTTAGGATAAATTTCCCATCTTTCTTTTTTTATTGTGAGACATTGATTTAGCTTGAAGTATATCTCTTTGAATTCCTTTCACTCACTCGTATGCGCATGTGAACGCTCGGTATTAGCTGTGAATTGATGCCTTGTGGAATTCTATGGATTAGGTGCGAGATGTGTTTTTTGTGTTTTAGTGATGGGCCAGTCTGGAGGACTTGAGGCCCGGTTCAGACCGTAGCTTAGGCTCGGTAGTTTCAGTTGTGTGAGCATGTGCTCTTGGACTTCTATGTCCAGTGGTGTCCCTATGAGTGAGACTAGTGACTGGTTGGATGGCTATATGATGAGTAGGATGTGACTGCGGGATATGTTCAGACGCTTTGAATGTGACGGGAAGAGTTTTCTTGAGATGTGAAAGGACTATTTGATGCTCGATTTCTATGGATGTGTCATACAGTCTTGAGTTATTAAGGTTTTTGAGAGATTCTTTCATGCTATTTCATTTGTGGAACGAAGTAGATTTTCATGTCTTGTTGATGAGTTTAGACTTAGGAAAATTAAGTGATTGCATAGTAGTTGTGGCTGTGAAAGGGTATAGAGAGATGTCAATTTGAGGCTAAGCAGGTGGGTTATCACCTATGGGGTAATATACGGATGTGTGATCCTTATAATATTGTGTGGAGGCTTTCTTTTCTACCAGTGGGTATAGGTGTTGCGATTTGAGTTTGGATTGGTTGAGAAAGTTGACTTCACCATCACGAGGATGAATGCGAGCTTAGCAGATGATTTGAGGTATTATATGGTTTGTGTTACATAAGCTTATGAAGGATTTAGTTGAATCTCACTGCAGTATTATAGCAGTAATAGAGTATGGGCATTGTGAGTTATCGAATGTTTTGTTCTATGGCTTTGAGCCAAGTGGGGGAGTCTGCTATCGATGATTTAATTGCATGGTTATGTGTTGCACTGGTTACGGTCTGAGGCATACTTTTGAATCAGTTATGACTTGCAGAGGTTGAGATCGAGGATGACTCGAGTAAGGGAATTTCTGGATACGTGTTATATTACACTTTATGGCTATATGGAAATCATAGAATGATTTGAGTTGTTATTCTGATGGATGTAGTGCGCATGGAGTAGAAATTTATTCGGTTGCGTTAAGGCGGGTTACTTCTTTGGGGTGTTGTTGTGCTAATGGGGCACAGGTCGTTCGGCCCCCTTTGGTGGTGCAGCTGAGATTTGAGCAAAGTAGATGACATTTGAGATGGTTCTAATGGATTCAATATTTATATGTGGCAATTTAGAGTTTTTCAGATTTGGATATGGCTAGAATCTGAGATTTACATTGGACGGTGTCGAGAATCACGGTATTTCTATATCATTGTGGATTCTAAATTTCAGTATCAAGAAGGTGACAGAAACAACTTTAGATTTATAGAAGATCTCTTCAGAGTGGGTATCTCGGTTGTGGTACTTTTGGGGTGCTTAAAAGGGAATACAGCGGCTTATGGGCCATAGGGCGATGCGGTTTTATACTAGGATCTCTTGTGGTGAGATTTGGGCAAGGATCGTGGTGTTCTGGCAAGGAGAAGTGTAAACTTGAGGGTAATTCGGAAGGAACTTGGAGAAATAGAATAGCTTGGTAGTAGGTTGGATCAACGCGGTAATGGATAGGATCAATTCTTTGGGTACTTATGATGTGGTGAGTCTCTACAGGTGCTTTGTGGCAATACTCTTGGGTTTGGCAACCTGCGTGGCTTGGTGGAGTTAGAGAGGTTTAGTTCTGATGGCTTGGTTATGTGCAAATGGGTTTCGAAGAGTTCTCGATTCTACCACGGTTTGAGATGGGTATTTCCTACTAGCGTGAGGAGCATGTTGCGTATTGTGATTTTCTCCTTGATGAGATCAAATGGAAGGTTTTTGGGGTATATATTCTGCTGGTGACTCAGAGTTGATTATGAGATTCTCGTGCTTTCTATATGATGGCATGATAGATGCGGTGTGTTGTGTAGGATTGGGATTTAATTGTGCAAGGTCACAATTCAGTTTTGGAAGGGAAGGGAAGGGAAGGAATTCTTAGACAACATGGATGGTTTCAAACGACTAGATGAATGCTATTACTACTTGGTATCGCCTGAGAAGGGTGCGCATTTCAGACGGCGCATTGTATTTTGACTTACAGATGCTTCATTGGTATTACGGTACTTGCTTGATTGATCGACTGCTGATGTTTAGATTTTGCTATGTGACATGAAGGAGTTATAGAAGTATTTCTTATGGGGATGATTATGTATAAGAGATGTGTTAGTCATTCGAGTGGTGGGTTGGGATTGGCTATGGTGATTCATGTGTTCTATGGATTTGGAGACTGTGTTTCTCAGAAGTAGATTGTTTTGGGGTTACGGACTGTGAAGAGGTGGCCAAAGTTAGCTAGATGGTACGTGCTATGGTTAGATCATTGTTGATTTTGGAGGGATATTTGCCCATTTGGGATGACCGAAGTTGATTTGGGGGCCCATTGGTAGGCCCAATGGGGAGGTGTTCCACACCAGGTCGAATTTGTTGACTCAGAATTGTTAGTGTTGAGGGGTGTGGCATTAGGTTAGAGCTGAGCTTGTTAGTAATCTGATATGTTCTATGCGTTACTTTTCTATGCTATGAAGGGTTGATATTTATTGGTTATATGCACACATGATGCGGTTCTATTTGGGTCTTGCAGCGAAATTCGAGCGAGATGGTTATTAGGGTGTTGAATGGTTGATGTGCCTTGGTTATGTTCTTCCCGAGCCATGGTATATTCTGTTATTTGCTTCTCCATGTTTATGGTTATGCACTTGTGTACTTGATGTTGAATTGCGTGGGCTATTGATTCTAGGAATTGTGGCTTGAGGTATTTCATAAGACTACTATTTGGATACGGTCACGCTTTGCGGTAGAGTTATGTTGGAATATGATCCTTTGTGTTAGATTCATTTGCCTTGGTTCTACTATGTGTAAAGGGTTCGTGGCTTTGCGCTTGTGGTGGTATCTGTTGACCGTGCGGGACGGTTCTATCATTTGAGTCATTTTTCATGTTTGAATACATTTGAATTGTTGCTTATTGGTGCACGGATTGTATAATTTGTGGCTCTAGGTAGTATTAGTGTGGCATGTCTGTTGAGTAGCTTGTATTTGATGAGATGAAGTCCTTGGGCCTGAAATGATTGCTATCGAATTTGATTACGGTGTGTCTGGAAGAGTATTATCGGAGGTCAGCTTAGAATTTGGGCTATGGTTATGGTTAGGCGAGAGGGCTCCATGACTTTTTGGACTGCTGAGTGGTTATGACTTCTACGTGTTTCTATCATCATCGGCAGTGTATGAAGGTTTCGAATAAGGTTTTACTTGATATGAGATTTATTACCGGTATTGGGTTTGTTTTGAGCATCTACTGTGATCGGGAATTATTACCACGAGTATGCGATTTGTGTGATATATCATGTGATTACATCTTGGGTTATGGTTATGGCTCAATATAGCTTGTTCAGACTTATACAGTGTGTAAATACGAGATTCGGATCTTGTAGGAAATTTCAGATGTTGGGAATTGGATTCTAAGGTTTACGAACTAAGGTTGAAGTAATGATCTTCAGTTATGTTGTATTGTCGGGCCTATATGGAGTCAGCGATTTGATGGCTTTGGAACGACTCTTGGCACGTTCGAGGATGAACGTATGTTTAAGTGGGGGAGAATGTAACGACCTGACCGGTCGTTTTGAATATTTGCATTCCGTTCAGCTATTTGAAGTCTTGAGTAGCTTCGTCTGATGTATTATGACTTGTGTGAATCGTCGGTTTTGGTTTTCAGGTGATTCGGAATTAATTTAGAAGAATGATTCTCAATTAGAAAGCTTTAAGTTGGAAGAGTTGACCAACTTTGACTTTTTAGTATTTGACCTTGGATCAGAGTTTTGATGGTTTCGTTAGGT
The DNA here is from genome assembly GCA_002018475.1 of Nicotiana obtusifolia. NCBI lineage: Eukaryota > Viridiplantae > Streptophyta > Magnoliopsida > Solanales > Solanaceae > Nicotiana > Nicotiana obtusifolia. Next base: position 155,548 of record MCJB01001270.1, on the reverse strand, counting down.
CCGAATGGTGATTTTGGACTTGGGCGTATGCCTGGATTTGCATTTGCATATTTCTAGATAGTTTCGGCACTAATTGACAAAAGTTAGAATATGAAGTTTTGGAATGTTCATAAGTTTGACCGAGAGTTGAATTTGATGATATCGTGTTCGAATTGTTGTTCCGAGAGTTGGAATAGGTTCCTTATGTCATTTGGGACTTGTGTTCAAAATTTGAGTTCATTCCGAGTCGATTTGATGTGATTCGACACGAGTTTTGGAAGTTGAAAGTTCAAAAGTTTATTAAGTTCAATTTGAGATGTGATTCGTGGTTTTGATATTGTTATGCGTGATTTGAGGCCTCGGGTAAGTCCGTGTTATGTTATGGGACTTGTTGGTATGTTCGAACGGGGTCCCGAGGGGCTCGGGTGAGTTTCAGATAGGTTTGGGTTGTGTTGCACTCCTTTTTTTTTTAATGTTTCGACATCGTTTCTTCTTGCATAAATGGTACCACATTAAGAAAATGACCTCTAATTTCTATTTTAATTGAAGCATTAGATCCGTATCATAATTACAGAACCATATAAAAAAGAATCGTCGAATTTGGACATCGTATGAGAAATTTATGGTCATTTTACTAAGAATTGGGTTGCTAGATATTTCAGATTAATTACGAAATTGCCACTAAATTCGTATTTAAAAATATACATTATTTCCAAATATTGAAACCAACATATCTCCTTCATTATAAAGTCAATGGAGTGATCAAAAGACTAACTTGACTGAAATTTCACGAGGAACCCATTGGAGGCATCAAAAGCGAGTTTTGGGATCGTTTGGCACAAGAAACGAGGCACAACAGCTGAGCAGAAACATATAATATCGAGGGTTTGTTCATTCGGTCATATTTTGAGTTGGAAAGCTCGGATTGGGTGATTTTTGAGGCGCTTTTCACCACATAAATTAGGGTAAGTGTTTTATACTCGATTTTGATTATATATCATGAGTCTATCTTCGTTTTTGGCATTTGCTTGATGATTTCAAAAGAGAAATTGAATGGTTTTGTCTAAAATTTCATAAAGTGAATTTTTGAGTTTTGAACATTGATTCGGAGTCGGATTTGAGTGAAACTAGTACGTTGGACTCGTAATTGAATGAGTTATCGGATTTTGTGAATTTTGTCAGGTTCCGAGGTGCGGGCCCGGGTTTGATGTTTTGGTTGATTTTGGGCTTTTGATTAAAGATTCGACCTTTATTGATTGAGATCTTTTCCTTTGGAATTATTTGATGTTCTTGAGTTGCTTTTGGCTAGTTTGAACCGTTCGGAGATCGGTACGCACGGGATGACATTTATAGAGCATTGTTTGGCTTGTGTTGTATTGGATTCGGCTTGTTCGAGGTAAGTAACACTTCTAAACTTGGTGCTGAGGGTATGAACCCCTGAATAAATGTATTTGGTGTTGAGGTGACGCACATGCTAGGTGACGGGCATGTGGGCGTGCACCGTATGAATTATGACTCGGTTGATTCTGTGGTTATGTGTAGTTTCCTAATCTTGTTTTTATCCATGAAATTGCAAGAGCGGTTAAGTTGTGATCCATGTTAGAAATCATCTTTAGGCTATATGCTTATTTTGTTGGGACCCACTGAGGTCATTTATGTTGTTGAGTTATTTGCTTAAATTGCATTTACATACTCAGTCATATTCATTCATTTGCATATCATATCTTAGTCTCTATTATCATTTGTTGTCACACCATGTTATCATGGTTTGGGCTGATTGGCATGAGATTTGTGAGCCCGAGATACTGGAGAGATTGATGAATGAGTTGGGGCCTGAGAGCAAGATTATGAGTGATATTGATGGGATCGGGTTGCACGTCGCAGCAAGTTAAATTTATTCATTATGGGATCGGGCTGCACGCCGCAGCAGGCCACTTTGGCTTTATATATATTATTATTATATGAATCGGGTTGCATGCTGCAGCAGATCTAATGGGCTTTGTATATATATATATATATATATATATATATATATTATTGATAGGATAGGGCTGCACGCCGCAGCAGGCCATGATGGCTTATATTAGCGCTTGGGCAGGATCCGCCCTTCCGGAGTCTGACATACCAGCAGTGAGCGCAGGTTTTAGTAATTCATGATGGGATCGGGCTGCGTGGCGCATCAGGTACCGTATAATGCTGAGTGACTGAGTGTGCTGAGGGATTGAGCATGATGAATAGGAGTGCGTGACAGTGAGATTGAGTACTTTGAGAGTATGAGTACATGAGTTTATCACTGTTATGCATTGCATTGACATGTATATTTGACATGCAGGCATAGAGATGCATTTCCTCATGCTGATATTGTGACATTCATGACTTCATATGCACATTGATATGTAGGTATAGAGATGTACTTTCCTCATGCTATTTGATAATTAAACATCTTATCTGTTGTTTTTGAGAAAAATCACAATTTTCTGACATACTCACATTTTAGTGACTTCGGTGAAATATTTGAGTTTTACTATTATACCTGAAAAGCATGCCTATTTTCTATAACTATGAACGAGCTAAGCATCATTTCTTTGAATATTACTTGTACTGTTTTCATTATATAGTTGTGAGTTGTTCTTGGCTGTTGGGGTTGGACTCTGACCGTTGTCCAAGCTCGTCACTACTTTCAACCTAAGATTAGGTTTGTTACTTATTGATTACATGGGGTCGGTTGTACTCATACTACACTTCTGCACCTTGCGTGCAAATTTTGGAGCTGATATTGCTGTATGTGGCGGAAGCTGGCTGTGAAGATGAATCTACGTTTCTGGTGGTAGCTGCCTCTTGTTCATGGTAGCTTTAGATTTATAAAAATTTATTTATGTACATTTCAAACAAATGATGTATTTATTTCACGCTAGCTTTGTAAACTCTAAATCTTAGAAGCTCATGATTTGTACTACCAGTCCTTGGGGATTCTTTGTATAAGAGTTCAGTTATATTATCATTATTTTCTTTGTAGATCCCATTTGAAATTGGATTATTGTTAAATTGGCTTACCTACCGGGTTCGGTTAGGTGCCATCACGACTAGTTGGATTGTGGACCGTGACAGTGCACCACCTGGAAATTGGGAAGGACAATCCACTGCTAGGCCACCACTCTTTAATGGCCAGTACTACTCTTGGTGGAAGAACAGAATGAGAGATCACATTAAAAAAGATGAATATGAGCTATGGGACATTGTCATTGATGGTCCACTAGCAACCTTGAAAAAAAATGTTGAAGGAGTAGATGTGCCAAAAACAAGAGCGGATTGCACTGCTAAGGACCTGAAGAAGTGGGAGAAGAATGCTAAAGCCAAGAAATGGCTTATTTGTGGGCTTGGTCCAGAAGAGTACAGCAGAATCCAAGGCTGTTCCACTGCTAAACAAATTTGGGACACAAGTGGCCAGTGAAGGAACAACTCAGGCAAAGAAATCCAGAGGAACTCTACTGTATTTTCAGTATGAGAACTTTGTTATGAAGGATGGGGAAACCATTCAGGAGATGTACACAAGGTTCACTACATTGACAAATGAACTAAAATCTCTTGGAAGGACTATCTCTGAAGAAGAAAGGGTTGATAAGATACTTACTAGGGTCTTGCAAATCACTTGGGAAAGCAAGATCACTGCCATCCAGGAGTCAAAGAACATTGTCACTCTCCCAATAGATGAATTTATTTGGAATCTCACTGCCTATAAACTTAGGAGACAAACTATGAAAATGGATGTACCTAAGAAGGAAAGGAGCTTGGCACTTAGAACCATTGAAGGTTCTAATCTGGAAGACGATAAAATGGCTATGAACACCAAAGATTTCAAGAAGTACCTAAGGAGAGGAAAGGGTTTTCCAAGAACTGGAAGCTACAACAACGCAAAAGTTCCTGAGAAGCAATTCAATGATGGCTGCTACAAGTGTGGAAAGACGGATCACCACATCAAAAACTATCCTTTGTGGGAAATTGAATGGAAGAAGGAAAGAGCTAAACGAAGGAAGAGGAAGAAGGAATAAGTTCAACCCAAGAAAAGCAACAACAAAGGATCAACCAAGGCTATGGTCACTGTTTGGAGAGAAAGCTCAGATGATGATGAACGAGCACTTATGGCCATTGGAGAGTCTGATGAAGAAACTGAGGTAAGTGTCTTTCATCTCAAAGACAAGATTAAATTTCTGTCTAAAGAAAGGTTATGTGAGTTACTACTAGAGCTAATTGATAAATCTGAGGATGTGAACAATGAAAAGGAACAGCTGTACAAAGAATGTGTGATTTTGAGAGCCAAGTTCAAAAACCTAGAACTTAGGGCTTGTGAAATTGAAAGTGAAAACACTGTGTTGAAGAACCAGGTTCATGCACTTGACACAACTGTCCTGGAACTTAGATCTAAAAATCAAAAATTAAAATTAGGAACAGTTAAAGAGACAACTGATCACACATAACTCACTTTAGAAGAAAATAGAGGAAAAATGAAAGATGAGTTGTATAAGAGGTATGAATAGGTAAGAGTCCTAAAGAAGGACCTGAAAAAGGTCAAGCATAAGCTAGACAAAACTTATAAATGGAACAGGTCCTCCGATGCACTTTCATGGCAACAAGAACATCATAGTAGCAACAGAAGAAGGAAAGCAAGTACCTCACACTCCTTGAGAACAAGATTTGCACACACTGTGGTAACACTGATCACTATAAGAGTGAATGCACTACAAAGGAGAAAGCAAGTCAAAAGAACAAAAAATTTGTTCTAGGGAAAATTAGGCTGCCAAGTTGGGCTAAAAGAATTTAATTTATCCTTTTGCCTATAAAAAGGGACCCAAACTAGTTTGGTTTCCTAAGACTAACCTCTGATTTCTTTGAGCAGGTCCAAGTGAAGGGAAGCAGTCAAATATGGTACATGGATAGAGGCTACTCAAAGCATATGACAGGAAGCAAGAACTAGTTCCTTTCACTTGAGGACCTTAAAGGAGGTAATGTCTCATTTGGAAATGGAAAGAAAGGTGAGATCATTGGAGTTGGAAAGGTAGGTAAGATTTATTCTCACTCTATTGAGAATGTCTACTTGATAGATGGACTGAAGTATAGTCTAATTAGTGTATCACAATTGGGTGATAGAGGTAACATGGTAGCCTTCACCTCTACAAAATGCTTTGTAATTAATCTTACCACTGACAAGATAGTTTTGCAAGGAAAAAGAGTGAACAACATATTTGCTGTGGATCTGTCCACACTTTCAGATAATGAACTCACTGCTTAAGTGTGTCTGATAATGATCCCCTCTTTTGGCACAAGAGACTTGGACATGCCAGCTTAAGCCAACTCAACAAATTAGTCTCCAAGGACTTGATGATAGGGCCGCCTAACATTAAGTTCAAGGAAGATAAAGTTTGTGAGGCTTGTGGAAGGGGAAAGTAGGTAAGATCCTCTTTCAAAAGCAAGAAAATGGTAAGCACTACCAGGACGATGGAACTGGTCCATATAGATCTTTGTGGGCCGCCTAACATTAAGTTCAAGGAAGATAAAGTTTGTGAGGCTTGTGGAAGGGGAAAGTAGGTAAGATCCTCTTTCAAAAGCAAGAAAATGGTAAGCACTACCAGGACGATGGAACTGGTCCATATAGATCTTTGTGGACCAATGAGAACATTGAGCAGATGTGGTAAGAGATATGTTATGGTGCAAGATGATAATTACTCTAGGTTTACTTAGACATCAATTTTAAGATATAAAGATGAAGTATTTGACATGTTCACTTCTTTTGTTAGAAAACTCAGAAACAACTAGGTATTCAACTTATCAGTCTGATCATGGTACTAAATTTGAGAATGTTAAATTTGCTGAATTTTATGATGAGCATGGCGTAAATCATAACTTTTCTTCTCCTAGGACTCCACAACAAAATGGAGTAGTTGAAAGAAAGAATAGGACATTGGACGAAATGACTAGGACTATGCTTCTTTCTAGTAAACTGCCCCATAGCTTCTGGCAGGAGCTGTGAACACTGCTTGCTACATCATAAATAGGTGCATGACTAGACCTCTTGTCAAGAAGACTCTCTATGAGTTACTTAAAGGGAGAAATCCAAATATATCCCATCTTAGGGCATTTGGATGCAAGTGCTTTGTGCACAATAATGGTAAAGACTCCCAAGGTAAGTTTGATCCCAGAAGTGATGAGGGAGTATTCTTGGGATATTCTTCACATAGTAAAGCTTATAAGATTCATAACAAAAGAACTATGTGTGTAGAAGAAAGTGTACATGTGGTTCTTGATGAAACTGATATTCTTTCTGAAAGGCAGGAACAGGATGATGAAGCAATTGGGCTAGTAAGAAACTCAAATGAAACCACAACCCAAACTGAAGTTGCACCAGAGGAAGGAACAGGTGATGGAACAGGTCCTTCCACCAAAGGCAACCTAACAGGGGAAATTGAACAAAGAGGAACTGATCTCCAAACCTTTAAGGAACCTATCCATGAACTTTTTCCTCGGCAACCAAAAACTAAAGGAAATCTAAGGGAAACCAGCTAGTTGTGAACCCTTACAAGTATCAAAGTTCTCATCATATTGAGAACATAATCATTGATCCAACTTCTAGAATCAAAACCAGAATCTTTGTGGCTTTGATGCTTTTTATCTCTTATTGAACCTAAAAATATTGTAGAGGCTTTGCAGGATGCAGACTGGGTGAACGCAATGCAAGATGAACTCAACCAACTTGAAAGAAGTCAAGTTTGGCATCTGGTACCAAGACCCAAGGACAGATCAGTAATTGGTACAAAATGGGTCTGTAGAAATAAGATTGACGAATATGAAACAGATATAAGGAACAAGGCAAGATTGGTGGTTCAAGGATATAGCCAAGAGGAGGGCATAGAATTTGATGAGACTTTTGATCCAGTTGCAAGATTGGAAGCAATTAGACTCCTTATGGCCTTTGCTACTTACATGAAATTCGCTCTCCATCAGATGGATGTCAATAGTGCCATCTCAATGGCTATCTAAATGAAGAAGTGTTCGTCAAGAAACCTCCAGGCTTTAAAAGCAAGGTACTTTATGGGCTAAAGTAGGCTCCAAGAGCATGGTATGAAAGATTGTCAAAATTCTTGCTTGAGCATGGCTACAAGAGAGGTAAAATACTTTGTTCTTGAAAGAAAAAGGTAAAGATCTCTTGGTAGTTCAGATATATGTTGATGATATAATCTTTGGAGTAATTACTGATAGGTTAAGTAAAGAATTTGCTAATTTAATGGGGAGTGAATTTGAAATAAGTATGATGGATGAATTTATTTCTTTCTAGGCTTACAAATTAAACAAAATTCAAATAGAACTATTATCCATCAGTAGAAGTATGTGAAGGAGTTGCTTAATAGGTTTAAAATTGAAGACTCCAAAGAAATTGACACTTCTATAGCAACAGCCATAAAATTAGATATAGATGAACCTGGTTCGTCTGTTGATTAGAAGATGTATAAGGGAATGATTGGCTCTTTGTTATATCTCACTACTAGTAGACTTGACATTGTTTTCAGTATAGACCTTTGTGCTAGATTTCAAGCAAATCCAAAGGAGTCTTATTTGACTGCTGTCAAGGGGATCTTGAGATACCTAAAAGGCACCACTGACCTCTGTCTATAGTAAACAAAAGGTAGTAATTTCAACTTAGTGGGATATGTTGATGCTGATTATGCAGGTTTTCTTGTGGATAGAAAGAACACCTCAGATATAGTACACTTTCTTGGCTCATGTCTTGCGTCTTGGGCCACCAAAAAGAAAAATTTTATGGCCTTGTCTACAGCTAAAGATGAGTATGTTTTTGCTGCCTAATGTTGTGCTCAATTGTTGTGGATCAAACAGCAATTAATGGACTTTGAAATTGATGTAAGTTGTATCTCATCTTTTGTGATAACACCAGTGCAATTAGTATGACCAAGAACCCGGTTCATCATAAAAGGACTAAGCACGTAGATGTTAGGCATCACTTTTTGAGGGACAACTATGAAAAAGGTTTGATCACTATGGAATTTTGTGCTACTAACAAGCAAATAGCTAACATCTTCATAAAATCTCTAAGTAGAGATCACTTGAAAGAAACATGTTAGAATTAGGGATGATTAAGATCACCTAAAAGGAATTAGTTCAAACTCAATGTTTGGTTAGATAAGTATGTGAATTTTTGTAAATAATTAGATAAGATTTTGCTCAGTATCATACTTTTACTGGTATACTCTTATGACCGGTGCTAAAATGTCTCATTAATCTCTAATGGTATTATCTTTATTTTCTTAGAAAAATTCAGACTTACACAAGAGAATTCTCAGTGAAGAACTTGGTTCATCAAGATTACATGGGATGTACTCTCCACTCCGTATATTTTGAAATAACTGTATTTGGATCATGAGCAAAAAGAGAGTCCAATTTAATCCTAACCTCTCTCAAGCCTATCAGTTACAAACGAATCAGTTTCACCTAGAAGAGAGTCCCAGTGCCATAATTGCCTAGATTCTAGGGAAAGTCTCCAACGTCTTTTCAAACTGACTCCCAGTTTGATTAGACTTCTGAGCTTCTAAAAAGTTGTCGTTACCCAATTAAACTCTCCCTCCTTAAATTGATTTGGCCTTACCCATTTTCTCACTTCTAATTTTCAAACAATTCTTTCTATCTACTCTCATCTCTTCTACACACACATATTCTCATATCTTCTATACACACATCAATGGCTAACCTTTCTGAAAATCCTTCATCACCACCCAAAGAATCATCAACCACACCATCCATCACACCTTCAACCACACCCACCTCTAGAAATAAAGGGTTAAGATGCTTGCTCGCAAAGTAGTCGTTGGAGGAGAACAAATCAAGAAAATTAATGAGCAATTGAGGGCAAGCTAGGCAGAAAAACCCCAAAAATCTGAAAAATCATTTAAGTCTGCAACTGAGGAGGAAGAAACTGTTTCATCTAAAATAGAGCAGGTATCATCTGGTCCTCATATTCCATCTGAGATAATTTCTGGAGTTGCTGAGAATTTGGGAAACATATTTGTTCTGGGTGGCACTATTGCTGGGGTAGAGACAACTGAATCTAGAAAAATTGGTGGTAAAAAATAGAGTGAGGTTGCTCGAGGTGATGTGAGGGGAAAGGAGAAAGAAGGAGTAGTTGAATCTTTACCTACTCATACTGGGTTGACTGAGGAAACAAGGGATGTGGTGTTGCGGAGTGAAGATGTTGTTGAGGAGGAAGAAAGTTATAGAGAAGAAGGGGGTAGTGGTTCTGGTGATGCTGTTGGAGAAACTATAGCTTTAGGGTTGGAAGGACATGGTCCTTCAGATGGAAGGAAGACTTACCAGAACTTAGATTGTGGAGTTCATGGCAAATTATGAAATCAAGAATGGCAGGATCACCAGTGTGGTGAAAGAGGTGACTGTGAGCTTTGACGACAAGGAATTGGGAGAGATTCCGGGAGTACCTGCTGAAGGGTACAATGATTACAAAAAGCTAAAATGGCCAAGCCTAGAAAATCTACCAACCTTCCTTGCCATAACAAGGAAATTTAGTGACAATGAGTTAGAGCTATAGCCCAAGACTGTGTACAAAAGTGAGATGAAGCCTGCGCATAAAGTGTTGTTTGAATTTGTTAACAAGGTCGTGTTGCCCAGGCAGGAAAGAAGGCACATTACCACCTTCATGGACCTGGTCCTTATGGAATGTCTGGGTTGTAGGAGGCAGATTAATTAGCCTGGGTTTATGTTCAGCTCTTTGATAGGGTTGTAACTGGTACCAAAACTCATGCCATAAATGGATTCATTCTCGCTGCTATGTTTGTTTACTTTAAGGTACTCCAAGAAAATGGATGTCAGTAAAAAGCGAAGATCACTTTGGGGCCAATACCTTGACTGCATGTGACTATGAAGTCCATACTGTTCCCAAAGAACCCGGTTCATCCTAGAAAGTGCCTGTGAACAGTAAAGTAAGAGCCTTGGTGCAGGAGAGTGGGGCTAACGTTGCTAAGATTGAGAGGCTGAAGAAGAGGCTGGCTGAAGTAGAAACTGAGAGGGATGCTCTTAGGAATGAGCTTGCAAAGGAAAAGGAAAATAGTGAAGGCATTCTTCATAACATGTTCAAACTGCTTCAGGCCAGAAATCAAAAACCCGGTCCTTCCCAGCCTTAAACCCTTCCTAGCCTAGTTAGAAAACCGGTGACCCGAATGGGATGTTTCTTTTTTTGTTCTTTTTGCTCATGGTGCAGTACTGTTATTTCCTTCTATACTTTGTGGATGACTCTTATCAATGCTAATCAACTCTTTTTGCTGTAACTGTTTGTTGATGTTTCTTAGATGGCTAATATCCTTAGATTGATAAAGAGAAAATTGAATCCATGATTGCATTTGAAGTAACCCGTGGACATGAGTAAGATCTAATAAAATCTAGTTATCTAACATAATTATGTAACTTTTCGATGATGCCAAAAGAGGGAAGAATAGGTTGGGCATTTTACTTTGGACTATGATGTTTATAACCTAATGAACCTGGTCCTTGATGACTTGTGACTTTAAAATGGAAAGTGTTCTAATATTGTGTTGATATTGAACTGAGTTAAAACAGGTCTCATGCTTATGAAAGCACAGAGTTTGTCATCATCAAAAAGGAAAAGTTTGTTGGCCTAAGTAAGTTTGTTTTGACGATTGACAAAGGAACTCAAGCATGAACCAGGTCCATACACAGTGTACACAGACACATGCAGATTGAAGCACAAGGCATGCACGTGAAGGAGATAAGCTTAAGTGGTTATATTAGATATCTCTTGAACGAAAAGGTTGCATAACTGATAAGGAGAAGGACTCCTTACTCGAAGAGAACTCTATCCTAGATAAGGGAGGAGTTAGAAGTGGAAGATAACTAGAACTCTTCCACCAAAGAAGAGTAAAGCATTAGACTTCTAGTTATTTCTTATTCTACTACCTCTATATATTTCATGAAGTTCTCATTTTATAAGTACGCATAAACGTTGAAGTTAAACGAGAGTTGAGAGCAAAATAGCAAGGTATTTTGCAAGCAATTCCTGTGTGATTCAAGTGTGCGAACTTGAAGCTACATGAACCAGATAGAAGAACCAGTTTCAAGTGTCTGTCTTTTATTCTAGTTCAATTGTAGTAGGGCTTTTGAGTTGTACCTTTCAGCTTTCTCTAGAAGCATTTGTACTAGGTACTCTGAGTGTATTGTTCAAGTTAGAGTTAACTTGAAATTGTTGCAATAGTCTGAGGCTGGTTGCCACAAAGGGTCAGAGGTAATCCTTAGGTTTATAAGAGTTTTGTAAACGCTATTTTTGGCTCAGTGATTTAGTGAAGTGATGAAAAAAATTCTACTGGGTAGTAGGTCATGGTTTTTCACCTTTTGAGCTAGTATTTTTCACTTTAAAATACTTGTATTCTTTACTTTTCGCATTTATTATTCCGCAACAGTAGTATAAGAAACACATAGAAGAATCAGGTCCTTCTATAATTTGTGCACGCGAAAAATTGGATGCCACACAAATCACCTCCCCTCTTGTATGGTATTAAAATATAAAACATCAATCATCGTATATGATCTATATATATATTGAGCAAGAAAAGGAAACAATAAATTTGACAACGATATTTATGTAAAGATTCCTTCACTAAATGGACCTAATTTTTTGACAGACAAATTAGAAATGGAATACGTAGCCAACGAAAGTACTTTGTATGTGTTGGATAATTTTTAAACTATCTTCACTCCCTTGTTACATGCATTTTGAATACTGCAAATATTAAAACTTTTTTGTGGTGTGGAAAAATTTTCAGCATAGTCACGGTTTAGAAGAAAAAGAAAAATGAAAGAATTTGAGACCCCTTTAACATTATCTCCAAATTGGTGGGAGTAATTACATTAATTAAAATATGTCTAATTTTTCAATCATTTGGTGTATTACACTTGTTGACAAATCAAGGTTGTTAAGAGGTTAAGAATGATTAGGACTAGGATCTCTTAATAATAAGAAAATATTGCAAGTCGTGTGTTAGCTTAATGCTGCCTAGCCTCCCAACTTAGCACTTTTTCTTTATCCGTAAAATGGTACAGTTGAATTTATACGTAGTTTTTACACCAGTGAATTAATTTGATCCTGAAATAATAAAATGGTTGAAGAATTATGCAATACTTAGCCTTGAGATGGAGACGAAATAACAGAAATAGCAGTTCCGGAAACAGGATTTTCGCGCACAACAACAATGAAATCAAAACGTAAGAAGATAAGATTGTATTAAACTTTGAATAGAATGTAGCATACGTTTGTCAGAAAATTCGTGTCCCTTCCAATGATAACTGAGATCACTATTTATAGCTACGTCTAGGGAAGGAGGTCCTGAGATCGTGCCCCTCTTTAATGTCAATTATGAGGGTCATTGATGAAGATGTAACGGTGAACATAAATGTCAAATTCCCTGTAACGGGTAATCATTCTTAATGCCACGAAATATTCTCTATTAAATTCTACCAGGCGAAGAGTATTTATCACATCTTTATGAGCGTTGTTCTTTCTGTTGACAAACGGAACAGTTGCCTTTGGTCTTAGCCATACCCCCGTCTTGGGTTCCACGTGTCCCTATTTTGGGTGGCCACGTGTCAAAGCATATTTTACCCTATACAGATAGTCCCCCTGCTTTCCGTGACACAACGTTGTGTTACCGGGATGCTGGTAGAAACACTCTTTTGGCTGGAATTACTATAACTCCCTCTGATGGCTTCTGACAGTTGATTAGACACATGTCTCTCCGCATTTAATGCCCCGAACACACACCATCCCATGATTCAGCACAACTTTTGCCGTTTATCGAGGTAATCATGGCCACGAATTTAGCTGCCAAAACTTTTACTTATATGCATCAACCTTCTCTCCTATACTTCCATAATTTTACAAGCTTCCCTTATTCGACTTGCGTCCTGCTCTTCATCTACTTCTCTTCAAGCAAAAACCTTTTCCTTCTTCCATACAATGGCTTATTCCTCAAAGTGTACCAGTTTTTCAAAGAACAAAACAAGGCCGAGGATTGTGCTCCTCCAACAGTGGGTTCCATCATCCCTAGAAGTCTTGTTACTACAAAAGACTTCGAAGTAAAATTTCCTACTACTAACTCTCATACATGGGCCGTCAGTAGGTATCCTTCTTACATCCGTTCTTCTATCATTCCTGCTGTGAAGGAAGACTGTCACTGTCTTGATTTGGATATTGTTGCTCCTGATCTATCAGAGCAAGTGATCCTACCCCAGGAGGGTTTTACATATTTTTATATGTATCCCTTTACTTAGGGTGCATTCTCTTTGAGTGGAGAGCTTGACTCTGTTATTGCGGAATTTTGCCTCTGCTACCAAGAGTGTTTGGTACAAGTAAGTCCTTCTGTGTGGAGGACGGTTGCTTGCCTTCGGCACTTGTGCCAAGAGACGGGAGAAGTGCTAATCTTAGCTCATATGATGAACCTATATTCTCCCAAGATCTTTCGCGGGGGAAAGATAAACCTCTGCAGGCTTGGCCACTATGCTCTTTTATTTAGCATGAATGACGACAACAACCGTGAATGGATGGAATGGTTTGTTGCAGTTGCCACCAACGATATCATTCCGGCAATGGCATCATCCTTTCCAGCCGCTTGGAACCGGACTCATAAGCTCTTAATATTTCTTTTATTAAATATTCTTCTATACCAGTATTGATCCTCCATCCTTCGTCTGTTTCAGCAACCCGATGGATCCCACCGGTGGTTGAAGGTTTGGACCGGTGGGTCCAGAAGATCTTGGATGTTACGACGCCTGAAACTCGCTTGTGGAAAGAACAAGACTCTAAATATAGGTGGAAGGCCAAAAATCATGGTAATTCAAACTCACCGTGTTTCAATTTTTCACTGAAGAAGTTGATTGATCCCTTATACCTTGTCTATGAAATCAGGTCTACCAGTGGGCTCTATTTTTGTCCCCGGCCGGAGGACAAACAACCAAAAAAAAGACGCTCTTCCACTGCCGGGGAAAAGAATAAGAGGGCGAAGACCGCTGCCCCCCAGTCATCTCCGGTAGTGATGATGACTAGCCCTCCTTTCGGGCCGGTCGTAGACACCGTGATGATCGACGATGATGAAGAAGCTAGTGATGAGGGAGCTTCTCTACATAGAAGACGACGATCCTCAGCATCTCAACAAGATACTAGACCTGTTGAGATAGTTACAGCAATCGAGAACGATGTTTCGGCACTTTGAGGAGAGTTCGATTTAGTAGATAATGCCAACTCCCGTCTTCGCGCCCAATTGATGTGCCCGGTGCTGCGGGGCTGAGTACTGGGTCCCTGTCGTCTTTGATACATTTGATGCAGCTGCTTCTCACTCTTCGACCCCATCAGCTTTATCTCCACCTTCGCCAACACCAGCAACTGCTACATCATTTTCATCCGCATCTATTCTTCCGCCAGCAGCTGCCACATCACCTCCACCGGCCACACTTGATAATGAAGAAAGTGTTCCTCTTCCCTAATCCCCAGTCCGTGGGAATTTTGGGAAAAATTATGATGCCCCCTCCGGAGATCCGCAATGGAGGAAGAATGTTACTCTTTCAATCTCCACTAGATGCAACTTGCTATCCCGACCGGTGGAGCTTGCTAATTACCTTAAGGCTTTTGCTTCAGAGAAGGATTGGTAAAAGGTTCAGGCTCTCTCGGGAGAGTGATTGTTGAACAACGCCATGTAAAATGCCGCAGCGGTATATTCTTTACTTCTTTTGTTGCTTCTACTATTTTTGCATAAATACATCCTGAGTATGTTTTTCTCACTTTCTAGGTTAACTTCCTTGCTTCTGATGGCCTTCAAAAGTTGATTAGGGTAAAGGAGGAACTTACCTTCGAGCAGGACCAAAGTGAGCAAGAAGTGGAGACCCTTAGCCAAGAGATTTCCCCGTTGAGGGTCCAATTTGAAGAGACCAGGGCTAAATGGGCTGAAGTCCATAATGTCATACTTGTTGCATCCGACCGTGAGGCTGCCTCTACTGAAAAATTGAACAATTAAAAGGCACCCTTGAATTCCAAGGCTGAAGAGCTTGCTGCTGCAGGGGTGAAATATGCCCAGCTGGAAGAGAAGCACAAGAGGACCATTGAGCATAATAAGATTTTCAGCTCTACTGCCCGCAAGCTCGATGTTAGCCTCAACTCCATTAGATGCGCTCGAGAAAACCTTTCTGCCGAGGTCACCCAACTCAAGAAGAACTCAAGCGCTGAGCGGCTTCCCTCATTGTTGAGAAAACTTACGCTATGTACAACATGAGGAGGAAAACCTTGGAAGAGGCCAAAACTGGTATCATTGATTTCGATGCCGAAATTGTCCAGGCTTGTGAGCTTGAGTTAGCCTAAAAGTGGTCTCCCAGCGAGGTCTGATGCTCCTGGTCCTTCTGGTTTCGGTTATGAGTTTTTGGGAACTAAAGAAGAATCAGAGGATGATAATGTTAAAGGCCAAACTGGTGAAGGTCAAAATGTTGAGCCATTGGTGGATCCATCTACGACTCCCGAAGACGCGAACACTTCTCTTCCTCCGGATTTCGAAGATACTGTAGTTTAGCTTTTCTTTTCTTTTTCCAATTCTTGTATTTATGCCGTTTTGACATGTTATTGTAAATAGAAGCATGTTTTTGCTCAAGTATTTGTTTGAGTCTTTCTTTCGTTTGAATATTCATGCAAGTCCTTAACCTTTGCATTTTCTTCCTTTTTCTTAAGAATTTTGCGCAAGTTTTTCTGTTTGCGTCTTATTATGTAACCCCTTGAGTGTATTATCCCCGAAAGCATTTTTGCTCTAGTATCAGTCCTTTTCTTAAGAGCTTTTGTAAGTATTTATGCAAGTTTACTTTTTGCTTCCTTTCATATACAGCTACGGGTGTATTTTTCCCGAAGACATTTTGATTTCGGGCATGAATTCATCTGAAACCAACCCTTTAATGTGAGGGTTTTTATAAGAGAGGGCCCTCTTATGTTTATGGTGCTCTTGAAGAGGACGTCTCCTGTTCATTACGGCACTAGCATTTGAAGTATTTGTTTAACTTTCAAATGACAAAGTTGATAAAAACAAAAGGATTTCATTTCACTTTATTCCTTCTATTTTCAAAAAGTACATAAGCATTTGTTATGCTGAAAAGAAATTGTCGTTACTTGTGACTACCTTTGTACAACTTGTTTCTACAGGGTTGTCCGCGCAATCCCCTGTCCTAATGATACAATTTCATTTCACTTTATTCCTTCTAAGTGCATCTTACACACTTTCTCACATGTGAATATACATACTTGGTCACTTGTGAATATACTTGCTCACTTGTAATTTATTTAACACTACATGTAGGTCAATAATCCAAACAACGGTATTAATCAATTTTTGAAAGATATATCTTGGTGACCTACACCTACGGTTACAACTATGTCTAAGTATTTTGTGAATGGTTACAAATTTCACACCGAGGAATGCTCCAAGTATAAAAAAAGCAATAACAGTAGGGTGTGTGTCAAAGGTGGTGAAGGCAACCAGGATGGGAAAAATGATTATTACGGTGTGATCAAAGAGATTTTAGAATTATCACATCCAGGTTGGCCAAATAAGAAGATCATACTTTTCCGATGCAAGTGGTTTGACCCAACACCTAGAAGAGGTACAAATGTACTCTTGCAGTACAACATAATTGAGGTTAACAAAAAGAGGGAGTATGATCGCTATGATCCTTTTATAATTGCAGAAAAAATTAGGCAAGTGTATTATGCTCCATATCCATTTCGGAGGGATAAGTCTGATTGGTTGGTTGTAATCAAAACTAAGCCTGTTGATAGGGTGGAAGTTGAAAATATGCTAGATGTTGCTTACCAAAATGATACCTCAAGTGTTAACCAAATCGTGGATGATCAATTAAAAAATGACTTAGAGCATCCTCAACGCATATAGAAGAAGTTGATATGGAGGAAATAACAATCATAAAAAATGAGGACGAAAAATCACCTAATGAAAATGAAATAAGTGAAGAGGAAGAATTTCGGACGAGGAAGGATACTTCAAAGACGACTAGCATGTTAGTTTTTTCAAGTGCTCTCAACTTAAACATATTTATATTCTCAATTCTAATATTTTCTTTAATTTATACAGATGACCGGTAGGGGTCAAGGTAGGTCTAGGAAGGATAAGAGGCCTATTGATCATGATGATGGTGCTACAACGAGTTGTATGATGCATCCTACGCGACTTGGAGTGACTTTCCACCGGAGCTCGTGGAGCAAATTTTCAACCAATTTAAGGTTTTAATATAGTTCTTATCTATTTAAGCATTATATTATCAATATTTTCATTTAATGTTACACACTTCATTTGCATACTAAGTGTGCCTGGGAGGACCGACATAACAGTGCCATTCTTGCAAATTTTGAGTTCAAATGTCGTAAGAGACTATCTGATTCCTTCTATTGTGCTCGGAAGAAGAGCAAGAAACCTTCATGGGTTCTACCACACATATGGGAGGATCTGCTGAGGCAGTGGACCACTGAGAAGTTCGAGAATAAGAGTGAACAGGGAAAGAAGGCTCGAGCATCTGAGAAGAGTGGCTCCTTGCACTGTATGGGTGCAAAGAGCATGGGGACTGCGAGGAGACTACCAGTAATTCCTTAAAATATTTAATTCTACATATATTAAACTATATTTATATATTTTAATTTAGTTAACATATTTTATTATATTTGTAGGAAAAATAATATGGGAGGAAGATGACTCATGATGAGTTCTTCATGGAGACTCACGTCCGGAAGAAGAAGGCACCAACAGATCCAACTAGATGGGTCGAGGACCGGGCAGAGACTACATATGTAAATTTTATGACTACTATAACTTGAAATTAATATTTATAATATTTTATAGTTAATAATTTTTTATCTTCTAAACAAAGGCCGCTACAAGATTAATGTGGAGGAGTACACTCAGAGCTTGCCACCGAATAAGCAAGGCGAATGACCACCTGTTTCAAACGAAGAAGTGCAGAAGATATGGTTGGATGGTGTCAGTGGTCCTAAAAAGGGGATAGCATACGGCCTTCCAGAGAGATCATTTGGGCGCTACGGGGCTAGATTGCAAGGTATAGGGACTTCCCCCAAGGCGAGGCAATTGATAGATCGACTATCCTCTATGGAGAAGAAGATCGCAAAGCTGACAGCAGAGCTGGAAGAGACAAATGCTAGAGAACAAAAGAGAGATAGACAATTTGATACCCTTCAAGTTCAGCTAGAAAAGAGGGACCAACAATTTAATCTCCTTCAAGGTTAGCTAGCCAATCTTCTTGCTAGTGGTGCTTTTCCCATTCCCCTGTCTCGTGAGCCTTTCCCAGATGCTAGTCCTTCTTGTCATGATCCTTCGAACCATGCCGACGATGAAGCTTCTAGTAGTGAAGATGGAGGTGATGCAATACAAAACACTCATTGAATGATGTTTGAATTTTTAACTTGTGAAACGTTTTGTTGTTGGGATGGAGATGATGTTTTGTTAATAATATAGTTTTGATAGTTGTTATTGTTGTCTTTATTTTTGATGTTATTGTTGTTATTATTGTTGTTATTGGTTGAATGGCAGCAATGTAATGCTGCCATTATAGGTGATTGGTTGTTGGCGCGGGTGGTGCAGCTATAAAACAGCTGTATTCTGCCAAAACAATACCCAGAAAACCAACCGCCTACCGACCAAAGACGGTCGGAAATGTTCATTTGATTTCCCAAATTTAAATTTACCGACCGACTTCGGTCGGAATTTTTAATTTTAAATATTAAATAATTTACTATTCCGACCGACTGCGGTCCGAATTTTTGATTTTACATTTTAAATCTTTTAATCATTCCGGCCGAAATCGGTTGGAATTGAACAATTTTTAAAATAAATTAATAATTAAAATACCGACCGACTTCGGTCGGTATGATTATTTTGTGTCAGATAACTTGGTCAAAGTGCGTTGACAAATACCAACCGACTGCGGTCACTGCCCTATTGCGACCATTCTTTTTTCGATGAATTGAAATCGGTCGGTTTTTTATTTGATTCCGACTGATTTCGGTCGGTTATACTGGACGCTTTTTGACAGTTTTTTAGTAGTGTGTCTTCAGTCTTAGCCATACTCTCGTCTTGAATTTCACGTGTCTCTCTTTTGGGTGGCCACATATCAAAGCATATTTTACCCTGTACAATTTTCTATATCATAAGTTCCAGACTTTATTTCTAGTTTTCTTGGTATAATGCAATAGCTAATATACGAAACAAAAAAATTTTAGGTCCTTGACTTCAAGTTTGTAAGTTATTAATCATGTCAACCAAGTTTACGTGTTATTAAGAAGCACTTGACAACCAAATCATAACATGAAAAGAGGGAGTGGGAGCTCTCAGGGCGGAGCTATGGGACGCAAAAAAAATCACATGAGTATATAAGGTTAAATTTTTTTTATTTTTTTTTCATATATGTTAGAGGTTGAATTTTCTTAGATTTTTTGCGTGTTTTTTTTTTTTTTCTGAACTCCCTTAATAAAAGTCTTACTTCCGCCACTGTGGGGTCCTAAATGCATGTAACTATTCAAATGATTAAAGGATGGTCTTTGCCTAATTACTAAAGGTTCCTTATTGTATAGTTTATAGGGTGTTGATTCGAATATCAAAGAGAGATTCCTGTGGGTTATAAAAATATTCTCAAGATAATAAATACCCTTATTAGAGGTGTTGTTTTACTGTAAACTACGTATTTGGTAAAAGTGATAGACATATCTAGATTCTCATACTTAAAAGATCCATTTAGACACATAATCATATTTTTGCAAGATAGTTGTAGCACCTGAAAAATTGGAGCATATATACTTAGAAGTAGCATAACACTAGTAAGATGCGGAGTAAGAATTTAAAATTTATGAATTTTGAATTTGCATCGAACTCATATCTTTTTTTAATTATTGAGTTCACAGATAAATCTTTAAATATATTTAATGAATTTTTTAATATAAATATAAAATCTATACAAAAGTTATTGGGTTGGTCCAAACCCTTAATTTCGATCTCTAGCTCCGTCCCTGCATATAATTCTCAATATATGGAGCATATATCAGATGATTAACGCAGGGAAAAATTCTGCTTCTCCTCTGATACATGGCTGATGTTCGTCGTTTAGTTCAAAAAGAAAAAGAGGGTAGTTTTATTATATTATGAATTAGTTTCAAACTTAAGGATTTTGTACATGGTAAAACCTAAATTGACACGTAACTTGGTACTTTCCATGGGGCAAAGACACGATCTTTTACGTGATATTTTAAATCAAGAAATGATCAAGTCAAAACATGGGCCAAAAAGAAAAAACCCATGATTTTTTAAGATAAAAGCTACTAGCTTTTAGTTTGTTTCATCCAATAAAACATCTCTAACGATCTGTCTGCTTTAGTTTAATCCTCTTTTTAAGATGTAACTAAGCATGAAATAGAAAAGGGAAAAAAAAGGACCATTGGATTATGGAACAAGTCTTAAGAAAGTACAAGAACTAGTGAAGTCATTTTGTATAGAGTATGTTAAAAAGGTGAGTGACAATTCGAAAAAGAGAGCATTGATAAGTCAATCAATAAATAAAAAGCACACCTGATAATCATTCTTTCAAAAAAACAAATTTCTATGAAAGATAATCATTATCATAAGTCACTGTAGAAATCCCATATACAGTAGAGTACCAGGATTTTACGATAAGGTGTTAGCAGACTATCTATTCATTTTTTCACAAGCATTTTATGTTTGGTCATTTGTTGGGAAAACTAACTCTCTCAACATTCTTACAAATTAGCCCCCTCCCCCCCACACACACACCCCTTACACACACTGTGCACATCTTTTAACCAATTTCTGGCAATTTTTTGTGATTATTTTTAGTTTGCGGTTGAAATTATTTATATCCGATAATCGTAAAAGTGTATAAAATTTATATATTTTTTGTATATAATATAGAAAAATGTATTTTTCGACTATTATTTTGAGAGCGACAATATATTGTTAGTTTTCCTACTTTTTTGTTCGATGTCCATTTTATTGATCCCAATTAATTCTAATTTATACTTGGTAACTATGTCATACCTTTTTGAATTTGGGAGACATGTCAATCTTTATTTGAAAAAAAGAGAAATAGAAACTAAAACCATAGGGAAATGAACATTTTTACTTCACTCCCACCTCATTTTATTTGTCTTGAATTTTTCAAAATTTTGAATTATGTTTTGAAACTTCTTCAATTTATTTTCTTGGAATCTTCAGAATTTAGTTTGAAATTCCGAAATTCCATGGATTTAGTGTCAAATCAGTGCTTGAAATCAAATTAAAAACGAGTGGTAAATAAAATAGAGGAGAACTCGGTAAATTACAGGAGTGCGGTAAATCTTTTCTCCTTTTCTCTCTTTGGAGCCTAGTCTATTCTATTGTATTTGTAACTAAGTAACCTAACTACGAAAAAGTGCCTAGACTTTTAACTTCACAAGTATAATAAATAGAAGTCAAATTCTTTCATAATATTGTTTCCATCCTATCAAACAGACTTTGCCTCACTGACTCTCCTTCTGAGTGTGTCTTTTATATGTCATTTTTAGTGAATCCAATTGATTTAGAGACTCAAATATTCCACATGCGTGTCTTAATTTGGTGTATATATGGTAATAATTTTTGTTAGGTAGCTGTAGTATTCTATTATTGTTATGTATTGACTCATGTAAATAAAGCCGGTTAGATGAGCCTAGAAAAATTGAGTCTACCTAGAAATTATTAGCATATTGTTTGGAACATGTCAAAAATTTCAGTGACCCAGCTAGAGCTATCAATTAGTCATATAACTTTATTAATATTAACTTATGAAAACAATTGGGGATTCTTGTAGTTTAAGGGAAAGACTACTGACTGAATAACAAAGCAAAAGTCTATGCATTACTATATTATAAACAACACAGCATTTTCCAATAGTATTTGAGATGAATCTCCAATCAGCTACTGTTGTTCTTTTCTTTTCTTTTTTTAGTTTAAGTTGTATGTGTTGACAGTATACAAATTATTTGGATAATTAGATGCCTTATCTAGATAATACATGTAGATCTCTTGATAATCATTAATTGGTAATCTAGTAAAAATAATATTATTTTTGTTCCAATATAATGTGATCTATTTGACTTAGCACGAAATTTAAGAAAAAATAAGATATATAGAACTTGTGGTCATAAACAAGTCATACCATTTATGTGGCTATAATTCTTATGAAACTTATGATGTTAAACATGTCTAATTGTTTGTGTATGTATAAAAGATTCTCATTAAGCATAGGAAAATTTAAATTAAATTATTTCTTAAATTTAAAAAGAAATCACTTCTTTTAAAGCGAACTAAAAAAGAAATTGACTCACATAAATTGACATGAACGGAGTAAGTAATATACTATCAAAAATTAAAAACCACTTGTAATGTAGGAAAATCTTTACACCATTCGTGCATATTAAATTTTTTTTTTTTTTTTTTTTTTGGCGAGAGGTAGTTGTGCAGCAATAGTAAGTTAGAAATAGGTCTTTACTTTTGACTTTGTAACTCTGAAATGAAAAACATAAAATCTCTTCTTTTTTACTGTTTTAAAAACCCCAACTCACTCTTATTAATATAAAGCTCTAGTTAGTAAAGACACCCTTGTCCACTTGTCTATATAGCAAGAAAGAGAGTAAAGGAGAAAACATATCCTCCTCTCCATTTCTGTAGACAAGATTCTCAAAAAGAAACAAATTAAACACTAGAGAGTGAGAGAGAACTATAAGAAAAAGAATATGGGAAGAGCTCCATGTTGTGATAAAGCAAATGTGAAGAGAGGGCCATGGTCTCCTGAAGAAGATGCTAAACTCAAAGATTTCATTCACAAATATGGAACTGGTGGAAATTGGATTGCTCTTCCTCAAAAAGCAGGTAACAACAACTTCTACTCCTCTAGTCCACTATGTGTATGTATTTTTTTTTAATTTCCAGAATCGAAGCGACAAATGGTTAAATCTCAGCGAACCGTGGTAGTAAGGTCACTCCGCCACTTATAATATCTCCTCGCGTATTCCACCATCTCCATATGTGTATGTGCTTTTTTTAGTTATTATTCACAAATCGAAGCGACAACGGGTTAAATCTCAATGGATTGTGGTAACAAGGTCACACTCTACAGCTTACAATATCTCGTCGCGTAATTAACACTGTTCGTATGTATATGTTTAATATAGGGGGAGGGAAGCTTACATTAATATTTGTACTTTGAGTGGATTAAGTTTTTTTTTGGTTGCTCCATTATTTATGATTTTGATGAGATATATGTTTGGAACTGCAGGACTAAAGAGATGTGGGAAGAGTTGTAGATTGAGATGGCTAAATTATCTAAGGCCTAATATCAAACATGGTGATTTTTCTGAGGAAGAAGATAGAGTTATTTGCAGCTTGTATTCCACCATTGGAAGCAGGTACAATATACCTTTTTTTGGTCTTAAATTTTTTTCCATTTTTTATCATCTTTCTGATGAATTTGAGACTGAAACAAAAACTGTTCCCACTAAAAATGGAAAAGAAGAACCTTAATAAATAAGAAAAGGGAAAAAACAATGAGGGCTCAGAAAGAAATGCAAATAGTCTGTTGGATTTTTAATTAAAGATTCTGCCATTTATGGACCTTTTTTTCTGCATGCATGCCAGGTTTAGATCTAAGATCAACTCATTATTTACTCACTTACAGCTGTTTAATTATTAAGACAATTTTCCTTCTTTCTTCTCTTTCTTTTTGTTGAAAATTTTTCATAAACCAATTAAATTTTGTTATAACATGTGCAATATATTATGTTAACAGGTGGTCAATAATAGCTGCTCAATTACCAGGAAGGACTGACAATGATATCAAAAATTACTGGAATACGAAGCTCAAGAAAAAGCTTATGGGATTAATGCAATCAACAAACCAAAGAAAATCACCATATTTTCCAGCTACTAATTCTCTTCAAACCCAACCCCAGATAAATTCAAGTCCTTTTAGAGACTTATGTTACACCCCAAATAATAGGCCTATTATTACAGGCCTAAATCAGTCCATTTCTTCTGCCCACCAGCCAAATTTTCTCTACGCTAATAGTAACATGAATTTTCCTAATTTGGGTGCTACAAATAATCAATATCCTTATAATATTCAAAGTCATAATTTACTTATGTTTGGAGAAGCAAGTTGTTCTTCATCAGATGGAAGTTGCAGTCAAATGAGTTTTGGTAAAGAAATCAAGAGAGAGGAAATTATGAGTAATTGTTTACAACAAGGTCAAATTTCAAGTGTTAATGCCTTTGAAGAAAATCAGAATTTTACTCTTGATTATGGCAACAGTAGTAGTAATTGGCTGGATCAAAAACCAAATGTGTATTTTGGTGATACTACTACTACTACTCAAAGTACTACTACTACTCAACTACTTCAGTATGATGTTGCAGAAGTTAAGCAGCAGCTAACAAGTTGTACCAATGGCAACAATGGCAGTACTAACAACAGTATGTTCGTGTTCAATGATGAGAATTATAACAAGTCAAATGAGATAGGGATGTTCTATTACTGAAGAAGAAATGACTGTTGAAAAGAAAACTAATGTAAGTACCATTAGGAGATTTGAAAGGGCGTTTGGGTACGGGGGTTTGCAAGAAGATTCAGACTTTTTCTGGGGTTTTGTGTAGTTGTGGTGGAATTATTATTATTGAAACTTCTTTACTTCAATTAAAATCGTCGGTACATACTACGTAGTAGTAGTAGTAAAAGCCCTTTCCTTTTTGTGCTTTTTTTTTTTTTTTTCACTCGATATCCTGTGTTCGTATTAAGACTTCATTAAATCCAAATTTACACAGGGAAGATCAATATTAGAAGAGTAAATTGCTCCTAACAAAGAGGGCTCGAGTCCGAGAAGGATAAAATAGTAATTACAATAACTCCACCACAATTCTTGTTAGTGTGCATTTCTTCATTAAATACCCCCTCCAGTCCACTTTAATTGATTTTTTTAGTTATTTTTACATATATTAAGGAATTCATCTTTTAGCATTAATCAATGATGAAATTGACCATATTAACCTTTTAGTTCATTGGAAATATAACAAACACTCGAAGGCTCTTTATTCCAAGAACAACTTTGAAAAAAAGAAGTTAAACTCCTTGATATTTGAAAAAATCAAATATTTAGGACTATAAAAAAAAGGCTAAAAGATCAATTAAAGTGACCCGGATGGAGTACTACATTGTAGTACAAGCCTGTTCTTTTTATCTGTTTTTCACTCAGTGTACGAGGGCTCAATTAAATCCGAATTTGAGCTAGGAATGCCGACATTAGAAAGTAATGTGCTTTCTAACAAAGATGACTCAACGTTCAGACTCGAACTCGAGACTTCTGGTAAGAATGACGTAGTACTTACAATAACTCCATCATAATCTTTATTGGTATGTATTTCTTTATAAAATATGTAAATAGTGTTATAATTTTTTGTATCAAAATGATGAAGTATAATACTCTTAAAAATCATAATAAAAATGTATTTAAGACGACTTAGGAGAGGTCTTAAAAAACCATTTTGGAACCTTGTCTACGTACTTTTATGCAATAGCTGCTTTAGTTTGTCTCTGCTAAAACCTATGCTCCCCAACCGTACGCGCACCAATCAGCTTAGAAATTTGAACTCAGGAATAAATGTAACTACACTCCACAGGAAGTTAAAAAGTTTTACTGTTACCATACACTCAAGGATCAGAACTGAAAAACAAAAGAATCAGTGATTCACTAAAAGAAATACTGTTTATATTATTTTCAAAAGAGTTTAATCATTAAAAAAGATGTACCATCAAATTAGCTAAAAGATAAATAATCGTTAAAAAAAAGGAGATTATCAACTTGAAAATGAAACAATTATATGTTATAATATGTCAAAATATACTGATAGTATAAAAACTCGTTAGATGTGTTATATCCTATGAAAAAACTGCCCAAGTAAATACTACTGTTCTTTGAGCTTAGGTGTCAAATGTGGTACTCAACAATAACAACAACCCAGTAAGATCCTACTAATGAGGCGTCGAATGTTATACTATTGAACATTATTCAACTATTGAACATTATTCAACTAACTTTTGTTAGGTGTTCCTGTAGTTTAGTGAAAAAGTCCACTGTTCCCCTATATATTAATTCCAAATTAATTAATCAAGTGTAGATAAAAATTTCTCATTTTCTATTAATTTATTAAGTGTAACAAACTAAAGAAATTCAAGAATCTCGTATGATGAGAAAGAGTCATGCATGTAGAAAAATAGATAATAATACATGAAAATATATATATGTATTTGGGGATTTGCATTGTAGCTCAAGATTATTGGAAAGTGACAGGAAGATAAATCAAAATCTCAGTGTTATTTCAAAAATAAAAGGCACAGATTATTTAAATAATTGACAGCCAGTTTTATAATACTATGTGGGAGGGGACAGAGATCAACCCATGTACGTGCATGGCTAATATTTAAAGTAAAAAAAGGGCAGTCCGGTGTATTAAGCTTTTATTATGTGCGGGGTCCGGGAAAGGATTGGATCATAAGGGTCTATTGTACGCAGTCTTATTTTGCATTTCTGCAAGGGACTGTTTCCACGACTCGAACCCGTGAGTAAGGAAGAAAAAATATTAAAGTTAATTGATGATTAAAAATAGTAAAATTTCAGACGTATATCACGGCAATGAAGAGTTTGATCTTTAATATCTGTATAATGGTACCATAATATGATGGATAGGGGTTGCTTATGATATGATTGATTGATCATTGATCATTGACTATTGTTTCTTGAATAATTAATCACTATGGGCAAGGGTCCCCATTAAAGTTGACCATTTGCTTAGCAATATCATCTTAGGTAAGCTCAATATTAGTTTAATCCACTTGCATATATATTCCGTCCTCGCAAATCAATATTTACAAAAAAAATTTAGTTTTTTATATGATATTTGGTATTTGCATTGGTGTTCGACTAAATCTGTATCAGCGTCGAAAAGTCTCATATTATGGGAGCAAAATGCTCCCTAATAAAAGCGACTCAATATTAGGGCTTGAATCAGTGGCGGGAACAAATTTTTTATCAAAGGGATTAAAAAAATAAAATTGTTAACGCATGAAGAAGCTATGGGGTTCAACATCTAATATAAATATATGAAATAAAAATTTGACGCTAGTCTAATTTGATACACAATGTAATTTTCACCATAGGGTGTTTGGCTGAACCTCCTTCCGCGCACTGACTCGAACCCCAGGTATTTGGTTAAGAATGATAGAGTACTTATTATAGGAATGGCTTTATCCAAGACAAATTGAGTCCAAGCTTGAACGCCCGTTCGATTTCTCATCGATTTCCAACTAGCTTTGAGAATAAATGACTCACTACGATTCTTTTTCCATATTCCTCGGTCCTCCTGATGAGATGTAAATATACCACTATTCCTGATATCATAAACCACTCGGTGAGGCAAAAATACTTCGATATCATTGAAAAAGCAATTTTCATATGCGTCAAGCACATGTATAATTTTGGAGAAATAACTAAGAAAGGAGTTGGCTTGGTCAATAAGAGGGAGTCATACTTTGAATTGCTTTTTTTTTTTTAAAAAAACTATCTAAAAGCCCTTATGATTTGCTGCTTCGAAACCTGATTGTCAAAATTCCCGCATCAGTAAATAGAGTAA
The DNA here is from genome assembly GCA_002018475.1 of Nicotiana obtusifolia. Lineage (NCBI taxonomy): Eukaryota > Viridiplantae > Streptophyta > Magnoliopsida > Solanales > Solanaceae > Nicotiana > Nicotiana obtusifolia. The sequence continues at coordinate 127,733 of MCJB01001270.1, read as the reverse complement.
ATTTCCTATCCTTGATCAACCGCCCTCGTCGGATTTTGTTTCTAATCATATTGTTAAAACACAATTTCTTTCTCTATTTGGTTTATATTAAAACGTTTACTTCCTTCCGTCTTCTTTTAAGATTTGAAAATGATAACTACTTTTGTTTGACTAATACTTTGTAGTTTTTGATGCTAAGTCATTTTTCAAAAAAAAAAAAAAAAAAACTGTACTTCATCTGATGTTTAATTACTATCCCAACTCCTTTAAAAAATTTCCATAATTATAATTTGAGTCAAAGATATACCTTTTTGATTAATTCATCAACTAAATTGAAGAACTTTTCAAATGAGAATAACTTGTAAATGCATATTGTAGTATATAATTGCTGTTTGCATAATTTAGCGTAAAATGTTCTTCCTTTTAAGGATTTGTTAATTCTGGAAATTTGAACTTTTCTTTCTTTGAAATTGTATTCATGTCCCAATGGTTTTATGCAGTCTCATTCATCAAATTGCTATTAATTTGTCTGTTTTTGTTGGCAAATTCAGGAGAGATGTTAAGGTCAATGATATAACAATAACAACAACGTATCCAGTATTATCCCACACCGTGAGGTTTGAGGAGGGTAGTGTGTACACAGACCTTACCCCTACCTTATGAGGATAGAGAGGTTGTTTCCAATAGACCCTCGGCTCAGGAAAGCATAAGCACCACATTAATGAAAATACAAACAAGAAGGGACAATACCAAAAAGCCACATAAAAACAGAATAAAAACGACAAGATAGTAATGTGATCAACAATAAAAGAAAACAACAGTTAGTCATAAAACCTACTACCAACAGAAAGCAAGACTTTAAGCGAATACTATTGTTATGAATACTCTAGACTACCTACTCTACTACCCTAATCCTCGACCTCAATACCTTCCTATCAAGGGTCATGTCCTCGGTCAGCTGAAGTTGCGCCATATTTTGCCTAATCACCTCTCCCACCTCTTCTTTGGCCTACCTTTACCTCTCCATAGGCCCTCCAATATTAACCTCTCACATTTCCTCACAGGGGCCTCTATGCTCCTCCACCTCACATGACCAAACCACCTAACCTGCATTTCCGGCATTTGTCTTCAATAGGGGTCATCCCCACCTTGTCGCGAATAATCTCATTTCTGATCCTATCTAACTTGGTGTGACCGCACATCCATCTCAATATCCTCATCTCTGCTACCTTCATCTTCTGGACATGAGCGATCTTGACTGGCCAACACTCAGCCCCATACAACATTGTTGGTCTGACCACCACTCTGTAGAACTTACCCTTGAGTTTCGGTGGCACCTTCTTGTCACACAAAACACCGGAAGCGAGTCTCCATTTCAACCATCTCGCCCAATACGATGTGTGACATCTTCATCAATCTCCTCATCCCCCTTAATAATAGACCCAAGGTATTTAAAGCTCCCTCTCATAAGGATAATCTGCGAGTCCAGCCTCACTTCCCCTTCCCCACCTTGAGTCTCGCCACCGAACTTACACTCCAAATATTCTATCTTGGTCCTGCTCAACTTGAAACCTTTAGATTCCAGGGTTTGCCTCCATACCTCTAATTGCGCGTTCACACCATCTCGCGTCTCGTCAATCAATACAATATCATCTGCAAATAGCATGCACCACGGCACCTCCCCTTGGATGGGCCGCGTCAGTACGTCCATCAACAGAGCGAACAAAAAAGGGCTGAGTGCCGACCTCTGATGCAACCCCATCATAACCGAAAAATGGTCCGAGTCCCCACCCACCGTCCTCACTCGAATCTTTACTCCATCATACATGTCTTTAGTCAACCTAACATAGGCAACAGGTACACCTCTAGCCTCCAAACATCTCCATAAAACCTCCCTCGGGACTTTATCGTACGCCATTTCTAAGTCGATGAACACTATATGTAAGTCCCCTATACTGCTCCATCAATCTCCTAACAATGTGGATGGCTTCTGTAGTCGAACGTCCCGGCATAAACCCAAACTGGTTCTTGAAAATAGACACACTCTTCCTCACCCTTAGCTCTACCACTCTCTCCCAGACTTTCATAGTATGGCTATACAGCTTGATACCCCGATAGTTGTTGCAATTCTGGATATCACCCTTGTTCTTGTATACAGGAACCATCGTGCTCTACCTCCACTCTTTGGTCATCTTTTTCATTCTAAACATGACATTAAATAACCTAGTGGACCACTCCAAGCCTACCTTACTCGCACTCTTCCAAAACTCCACCGGAATTTCATCCGGCTCGGTCGCTTTGCCCCTGCTCATCTTACGCATAGCCCCCTCAACTTCATCAACTCTAATCCGTCTACAATACCCAAAGTGACAACGACTCCCAGAGAGTTCCAAATCACCCAGTACAATGCTCCTGTCCCCCTCCTCGTTCAAGAGACTATGGAAATAGGTCTGCCATCTCCGACGGATAAGTCCCTCATCCAACAAAACTCTACCTTCTTCGTCCTTGATGCACTTCACTTGGTCCAAGTCACGCGCCTTTCTTTCTCGCGTCTCGGTTAACCTGAACAACCTCTTATCCTCGCCTCGACCCTCGAGTTCCTCGTACAAAGGTCTAAAAGCTGCAGTCTTGGCTGAAAACTAAATTTTAACATTATTTATCTTACCCTTTATTAAAGTCCAAGGCGACTGACAATGGAATGTAAAAGAGAGAAAAATGTTTACTACTACTTCTCTGTTTATTATCTACTTAATTTACTTATTAAACAAGTACTTTTTTTCTTAAACTAGTTAATCTGACCAACAATGTGAAAATGTTTGACAATATACATCTTGACTTTTATTTCTCTGTTATTTTCTCGATTGTTACTTCAAATCATAGATTTGCTAATCTGACCAATATCGTTTAACTTTTAGTAGAACGAAATGAACATTTCAAGGTTTTAGCAAACAGTTGAAAGTTTGACCCTAAAATAAATAAAATAAAGTTATTAATAGGTTTACACCCAAATCTTATCTAATGTTTAAAACACAGATAATGTGGAGCAGAATTCATTGTCTTCATATTATTTTACACTAACATTAATCATATTTTTCTAACTAGTTCTCAGGATTTGTGTTCATCTAATATAATGCATAAGTCATATTCCCTTTAGTACTTGACTCATATCTAATGCAAAAAATAACTCACGCACTTCAAATAAATTCAATCAATTGTCCTAATGCTTCCACCAACTTATTCAATTTCCTTACTTCCCCATGTTTGAACTTTCTGTTCTTTTCTTTTCTCTTTTCAGAAGAATGAGATTCAAAGATAGCTATTACTCCTCCGAACACATTTCAATGACACGATTTGATTTGACAAAAATTTAAAGTAGGGAAAAGGGCAAGGTTTATTCCTGTACTATTGAAAATGATTTACATTTACCCTTGTTATGTATACTTTCAGTCTAAATTTACCTTTCTCTTTAGTAAAGTAATCAAAAATACCTTTATTTTTAATGGTGCTCCACCATATTATACTTTTGATCTAAATTTAACCCCCCTCCCCCCCTCCCCGGTTAGTAAAGTAATAAAAAAATACCCTTATTTCTAACGGTGCTTCACCATGGCAATCTAAATTCTACATAGTCCGACATTTAGCTGAGGTGGATGCTACGTGGCATGCCACCTCCCTCCGTTCATTTTTTGTTGTTCATTTTTGATTTTGTACTCCCTTTAAGAAAAAAAATAAATGAAGTATGTATTTTACAATTCTACCCATAATAATAGCATTTCAAAAAGTCCTAGGAAATGATTTGGAGAATGAATAGTTAATGATAAGAGTAAAACAGGAAAAGAAAATTGTCTTTCCCTTGATTTGCTTAAATGGATAAGTAAAAGCAAAAATATTTTTTTAATATAGTGAATACGTAAAAGTGACGGAGAAAGTAATATGGATGAAACACTTTTGAATAGCGATATTGAGAGGTATTTGAGTAAATTTTACACCACATAACGATTTAGGGGACTACCCAACTAAAAAAAAAAGAAAGAGGAGTATTACTAATTAACCAGACTTGACGCCTGACCAAAGCTAGAACTTCTCAAGATTTAGCTTTAATTAACAGGCCTAGCCACAAAGCAAGTTATGCACAATTTATCTTAGTGCTTCCGTGTTGTGTATCAAAAATCAACAAGTTATGTTTAGTACTCCTATGATGTTTATCCTAATTTAAAAGTCAATATTAAGTAAATAAACCTATATATCATGAATACAAGGATAGACACAAAGTATATACTCATATACAATATAGTTTTATATTTCTTCCCCTTTCTCCTACCTTTGTCTATAGTTTAGGCCCAGAACCTACCATCTCCCTGCCATCCCACTACTCTTGCTGGTTTTGCAGAAACAGTTTCTGATCAAATCATTTATCCAAAGATCTAGTTTCAACCTTAAAGATGGAAGGTTCGAGTCACTTGATTTTGAGGTATTGACTTAACGATGTACTTTCTTTAACATAAACTGAAATTAGTTATGCTAAATTAATTTGTCGTTAATTCGTGACTAAATAGGATTAAAAACGGTCCGTCGCTAATTCTTGCTTTTTTTTTTAGCAGTGAGTGCAAATTAGAAAAAGAAAAAAAGAAAAGGAAAATGTTAAAGTCGTAATGTGTACAACATGTGATGTCCCATGACTTGCTAGGTTCAGTTCTTTAAAGAATTAAAATGGAAGAAGAAAGGTAAAAGCAAAGATTGACAACCATTTTTTTTGTGGCTCGATGAAAATTATTAGTGTCAAAGAAAGAAAGAAAAAAAGGGCAAAATATGACAGAGGAAGGAATCACCTTTGGGAAATAGCCCCTTCACAAAGACTAGAGTCCAAAATTACAACATCGAAAGATCTTTGGTCGGTTCTACTGTTTGCATCTCCTTGTTTTGCTTTGCTTTCTTCTTGTAAAAAATCATTGAAGTACTATTTAAATTTGTCAGTCAAATTTTTTTATCTTATTGAAAGTTTCATACTGAGAAGGCATATGTAACTTGCTCCTTTTTATTCCTGTAATGACAATAGTTTTCGAGTCATATTTCATTACCACCAATATATGTAATGAATAACTCTTTAACAAGGCTTAGACAACGTGAAAAAAACGTCTAGTGTTTTTTGTTTTAAATTAAAATTTTAGTCTTTCATGATTTTCATAAATTACTAGCATATAAGATGTTGTGGATCCACTCTGTAAATTCTCCAGCTTATAGCACATAGAGGGGAAGTAAATCCTAATTCTGGTTCTAGATTAATTGGGGAATTAAAAGAAAAAGAGAGAAAAGAATTAACTTCTTTTTTTTTTTGTTTTTGTCACTGCTATTGTCATGTATGAGATATGGGGCAAGAGAATGTCTTTTCTAAGTGAAGTGCAAAGGTCAAAAGTTTGTGGAAATCTTAACTGACAAACTGACACTCAATGAAATATATAAATGAATGAATACCATGAGTTTTATAAGTTCAGATTGAACAGTATATCATTTATGTTAACAATCAGAAAGGACTCACAGATAAAACTCTGGAAGTTTTTGCCTACAGATAGAAGCATAAAATTCTATCACAATTCACACCCCCTCTTTCACCTCTGTCTCTCCTTCATTAAATTTAGTAGATATTCTTCAGATCTCTTCCTACCATTTTCACAAGAATTTAAGTTATGTATATGGATAGATCACGAGTTCGAGCGGTAGAAGCAGTCACTAATATTTATATTAGAATAAATTATTTATTTCACACCCTTGTAGGGGCGGAGCTAGTCCATCGAGTACGGATCTATTGAATACGTACAAATTATTAATTTAGAATCCAGTAACTTAAAAGGATTAGAACTCCAAACCCATAACTTTCAAATCCTGGCTCCGCATCTGCACCCGTAAGGTCCGATTCTTCTTCGAACCCTATGTGAACGCAAGATACGAATTCCACCAACTGCCCTATTTATACTGATCGTCTACAAATATTGTCTTTCGTTGTCAGTGAATTTTAGTCTGTAATGTCTATCAAAAAATTTACTTGTTATTACGTATTACGCGACTTGATTGTATAATTATTACTGTTTACAGTATCAATGCTTGTAACTTAAACGCTTCTAATAACTGTATCACCAAGGGACCATTCTCACTGAATCATAGAGGCCTAGGAAGTGTAAGTTTTGAAAGAAGAAAAGCCAAAGTGTCAAATCGGATTATGAAGACTACAAATTACTACGGCTAGTAAGGTTCTGAAAAGTAAATCGAAGCACCACAAAACATGAAGGATAAGAACCGAGTATATAATATTGTTTTAAGCTTAGTTTCACTTGCTTGATAATTTCTTTCCGTTTAGAGATTTTTAATATTATATAATTAAAAACAAACTCAAAGCATGTTAAAGGAACCAACAAAATTCTTTACTTTTTTCTTTTGGCCTTTATCCATCTTTTATTAGTATAAGATGTTGGAGATATGTGCCAAGGCTATCACATAGAGATGCCAAGGAATTCTTTGAAAAAACTCAGGAAAAAAATCAGATTTATTGTTGGTAATTGAAAAATAATCACAATTTTAAAAGTAATCGAAATTTAGCTACATTTTCATATAAATATAAAATCTGAATAAAAATGCCCTTAAAATCCAACATAATATCTGGAGATTGGATTTTTTACATATGAAATTTCAGCATAATGTGTTGGAGTTCCAACATAATATGCTCGAAATTAATACGCAGAAGCTCCGTAATCCAGCATATTATGCTGGAACTTTCCGTGTTTCAGCAAAATAGTAGCTATTTTTCAAGATTTTACAAATGCTGACTATTTTTTAGTTACCAATCCGAAAAATGGCTAGCCCATGCTATTTTCAAAAAAAAAAAACTCCTCAAATTACAACTTCAATAAGATAGTTTTCGCAAGAAGGAGAAATGATCGACAAAGTTGCAAAATAAACTTATGAAAACAAACCAACTGGATTTTGTTTTTTGGGAAAGACTAGAAAAAAAAATCATATACTACTAACACTTATGACATACAAAAAAAATGTTATGAGTTTGTCGAGATATTGATTTTTTATTTTCTTTTTGCATCATATAAAATTTGTATTAAATTGTGGTTAAACTCAGTCATAAGATTTTTCGGTGTTTCATGTTTGAGCTGCCATATGGGATATAAAACCTTTTGTTATTAGATTTTCATTTTAAATTTGTATGGTTGATCATTTTTTTCCCATTGAGATGCAAAGAAATGTTTCAATTGAATGAAGAAATAATTCGAGTAGGGTAAATGGGTCATCATGAGCTAATTGGCAGGACTTGGGCCTGGAAAACATAAATGGTCCTGACTTTAGCCACAATAGCCTGGCCCATACCTGGCCCATTAACAAACCTAACCAATTTCAGAATGTGAGGATGTGTGAAAATAAACGACAAATATACAAGACGAAATTATGAAGAAAGAGATCACTACGTAGAGGCTGCAGGATTCTGTAGATACTAGATAGTAAACTAAAAATAATGGAATAGGAGCAAACAATTAGCAGAATGTTAATAATAGAAACGTATTTAAGATGAATGTTTATATTTTAAAGAAATTTTAGGGTTTATTATTTGGTGGTTAAGTCATTTTTTTTTTTATAAATAGGGGGTTTTATTCTATTGTAATTTATCCCAAATCAATAAGAATTTTCTCTCTACTTTTTTCTGCAATATTCTTCTTCTTTTATTGTTATATAACACGTTATCGACACGAGATTCTAACCAATTGAAAAGAGGTTTTGGGATACGTGTATGGTGCTCAACTTATACATAATATTGAGCATAATGATTGTCAATTGTTCCTTGAACTTCCCTCGAGAATAAATTCTGGATTTAAGGTAAGTATTTTGCCTTATTTTTCTCTTTTAAATTCTTGACATTCTATATTTTGATTTTAACTACAAGCAAAGACAATAAATTTTGATTATAAACATGTTAGTGGTAGTGAATATACCACACTCACCTCTAAAAGGATGTTTGAGATGAAATAAGAAAATAATTTCATTATTATGACATGAATAATCATTTTGATCACGTACCTATGTAATTATGCCAAAATATTATGTCAATGTGATTATTATAGGGAAAAAGTAATAGAAGCAACATATCTTGCTTATAATGATTTTGACCATGACCATAATTGTATAACTTTCTCCTTGAAAGAGATATTCACTATATGGATGTTGATGAATACGTGGTAGTACAAAATTAATTGAGAACTAAGAATGAGCCAACTATACTATTTTGGAGAAATACAATTGATTATCAATAAAGTATTATGTCGTAATAAGTCTCAAAGAAACTTATTAAGTTTCTATAATATTCGCGAAAGCGGTTAATTATATTGAGACTATAAATAAAGGAAAGATTTAATATCTTCTATTACTACAATTTGTAGCGGGATAATATGTAGGTGAAAAGCTACCCGCTTTATTCTCCAGTTTGTACTACACAAATTAAAGAATGCCACAATAAAGTAGAAGTATTGATTTAAAATCCATATCATAATAAACTTGGAGTTTATTAATAATCGCACACGTCGTGGTGTAAACTTGAAGTTTATCAATATTGATAATTTATTCAGTTGGCATAATTGGTTTAGCTATGTTAATTTAAGTATGATGTGCAAAATAAAAGAGAATTCATATGGGTAAATATTGAAAGAACTAGAAAGTTCTTTATGAATTCTCTTATGTTACTTGCTCTCATTAATTAATAGACTAACTAAAATTGGGATTGAATCCCATGAATGCTGAAAATATCAAAGGTGAATATGGGCACATTCACCTGTCATGTATACCACATAAGATGCATCTATGAGATGGTTATATGTGCGATTATTATTAACCTGCAACTTAGTATTTGCGAGGTAACTTGCTCAGTAATTTAATTTGGAGCATAATTTCTAGATATTCTATTCAAGACAGTTCATCTTATAAGTTGGTTTACATCACAGTTGAATTAGCAAAATAATTTATTAAGTGCCTCCACTTAATAGCTAAATTGTTGCTTATGAGAACAAAGTTATCTATGTCAGTTTGATATACATTTTATACGGACGTATATTACATTCTCCCCTCACAAGTGGTTCTGGGTCAGGAACCCAATAAATTATTATTGTTATGCAGTGTATATTTTGGCTAACATCATAACGCAGAAAGGTGAGTTTTCCAAGTTGAGGAAGCAAGCTAGTTTTTCTAACATGAGTTGGAAACAGAATAAATAGTAGAGAAAAAGTTATGTGGAATGAATTATCATTTGTACATCTAGATCCTCGAATAAGATAATATGAACTTGAAGTTCATAAAATGATAATTCATCTACAATATATCGCAAAGCATGCCAGACGCATTTGCGGACCCAAAGAAAGTAACTATATTCTTACTGTATGCTCCTTTAGAATAAGTCCTAGAAGGACAAAGTCTATGATACGCTTAAAGTGTATAGACAAATCGGTTTCAAATAAAATTCTTGATAAAGAAGATGAGCAAATTATCAAAATGATCATAATAAGGAGGCAAGTGATCTAGAAGATCACATGACATAACACTTCATAAAATCTCAGGAGAAGTTCAGCTACCTGAAAATATGAATGAGAGATCTCTATGTTATGTATTTATGAAAAAAATATTAGAACCGATATAAAATGTTCATCGACGACATCTATCATAGCGCTAAGTATAGATGAGGATCTTAAATCTATCGTATACAGACACAAAAATATTGACCAAATGGAAGAAACACAATTCGAATAGAATTGGTTTCATATGAAAGACATGTTGTTCAAACACTTGAAATTATAAAGTCACTGGTGTGTGTAATCACTTTTATCTATCTTATATGTCTAGCATGACATGAAAACTTGATATGCATCTAAAGTCGATTTGTATGGCTTATATGACTTAGCTTATATGATAATCTCTGCAGGATTTAAATCACTTAAAGCATATACAATTCTTGATTTTGAAGCACCACAATTCTAAGTGCAATTTGTGCACATATGTATCTTGCTATAATTATAAGCATGATAATGTAATAACGGGAATTTTACCTCTATGGAAATATTGAAAAGCCATTCCACGATATGATATGAAGACATTATATATCTATCAAAAATGATGATTTCAAGGTGCAACATATTCATTCAAGTTAATATTGTTGATTTATTTATCAAATCTATACCAACGATCTTTTGAAAATCGTGCACAAGATTGGAATGCAAAGGCTTAAAGATGTGAATTGATGCTCTCATCAGGGGGAGTTAATACGCATTGTACTCTTTTTCCCTTATAAGTTTTCCTTGCAAGGTTCTTACGAGGCAACCAAAAGGCGTATTGTTAGATATGTGTACTCTTTTTCCTTTAATTTTATTTTAGTTAAGAATTTAACGAGGCACATAATCTGTTGAATAGACATTCAAGGGGGAGTGTTATAAATACAATTGTATTTAAGGTGAATATCTATACTTCAGAAAAATTTTAGGGTTTGTTACTTGGTGGCTAAGTCACTTTCTTCCTATAAATAGAGGGATTCTATTCAATTGCAATTCATCCAAATCAATAAGGATTCTCTCTCTACTTTTCTCTGCAATACTCTTCTTTTCTTTTATTGTTTTATAACACAGAACATAATTTGTAGGAAAAGTTGACTCTATTACATAATAAGCTACTTCTGTAGCTTATCTTAATTAACGAATAAGTGAAACAAGGAAACAGAAAAATTAATCTTTTCCCATTAACTAAATATGAAATTCAGCAAATGTTAAAATTATGGTAATAGTATAATGCAGCGGCATGATAGAGTTTATTGTTATCTTTGCCTCACGTTCCCTCGGCTGTAATTAGTTTCGCAATCACAGGAGTTCTATCAACTTATTATTTGGGATACATCAGGGAGGTGTTGTCCACAGATAAAAGCCTTTTCCCTAAACACAGCCCAAGTCTCATTTGCTAACACATCTAACCTTGAACGGAAACGTCGTTTACGCGAACTCTCTCTTCAACAGATAGCTGAGTTGATCAAGACTCGTGATAGAAACTCGAAGAGCTCCTGCACCAAGAACAAAATGTGTACTTAGAGATCTTCTCTCCTATTCTTCAGGTCCACGATAATCATTATTCCACACTGTATACGGGGACAAAAACATGTTCAACAGAAAACACATTGAGCAAACAAGTTATTGATCTTCCTACAACGGGGATATATTTAGCCTTGAGGCTCAGCCTCGACTAAAAGATACGTATATGGACACGGAGTAACACCATTTCTCCAGAGAAACCTCCAAAAATATCAGGTGGTAAGCAAAGACCAATTTCACAAACTTTGGCCTGTCGGTATTTGCATCAAGCTCCTGATTACCTTAAATGCTTTAACACCATCCATTTGTAAACCAATCAAATCTCATTATATAAGGGAACTCAGCTGACTAATTATATGAACTCCAAAAACATTTTAGCACAAGACAATTTTTTTATTGGATTAGCGCACACATAATATATCTTTTTTAATCAGCAATACAGTTTAACCAAGTAGTATCACATGTATCACATAAAAAAAAAAAGCTATGCATGTGCAATCATAATTCATTTGCAATATTGTCCAATTTTGCTTTTATACTATAGTTATGCAGTATATGCCAGCTATTTCCCCGCTATATTACTGTATGGGAGTATGGCATTCTTAACACTAGATATATTCCAACTGACCTCAGAAAAGAAGGGGAATGAATGGTCGATGAAAGAGAGATGAACTATCTTATTACTAACCCCTCAAAGATTAGTTCTCCACATCAAGGACCGCACAAAACAGCTCAGGTTCCCTTCAATAAAGGTAGTAGGTTATGTCATATCTATGCTTTCTTTCCTCCTTTTCTTCCCTTTGTTTTGGGCGCATTCAAGGACCACATAACCAATAATAGTCTCTCAGAGGTCTCATCAAAAAGATGCACATGTCCCAGAAGAAAGAGAGAGCCTTGACCTAGGTTTGTATTAGGAGAATGAAGTTTAAACATTTTTGGGGGTCCGAAATAACCACATAGTGCAACAAAGGATATATTCAAACGTTTTTCAATAGTACAGGGGTATAGTTGGCCCTTTTCCGTTACATTAATCAAACTAACTTTTCAACCATCATTTGATATTTTCCTCAATATATAAGCCCAACTAATGTCTTAAGCTCAGTGTCTAGTCAAGTGATGTCACATAAAGGAGACCAAGAGTGTAATTTGTTTCTCGTGCAATGTTGGAGTACCTCTTTTTCAAGGGCAAGCAGCAATCAAGCTGCTGAACCCAATCTGAAGATACTTTCCGTGTCCAGTCGAGCTCTGGGTAGGCTTTAGTTTGGTAACTCATGAGGAACTGAGCAGAACCTACTTGGGTTGAATGGGTATGCAGCCCTCTCAAATGCGTCCTAGTCTATGTCGTGTGGACGGTGAGCTTGTGTTCTTAAAGTTTAATATTGCTCAAACCTTTTTCCATCTATGTGAGTCAGAGAGGGGTCTTCTCTCTTCTCTGTTTTGCTATCATGCAGCCAATTCTAGTGAACATCGAGAGGTCTTTATGTTTATACTAGGTTTGGATGGAACTGGGCATCTCTTCGGTTTCTAGCTATGGCGTATTACTTTGCCTATCCAAACCCTTCTCCTTTGAGATGGCTTTTGACTATCATCTTTTTTTCATTTCCAAAAGATCAGGAGAACGCATGATGGATTATATGAATTTGGATGATAGATCAGTTGGGATGTTTTGGGTTGTGTCCTACACAATGGCCCAGCCTGCTTGTGAAACTGTGATGCACTGGTTAAACTCTGCTGCAGTTACTGAGCTTTTACCTGGACCAAATTTGCAGTCTAACGAGAGGTTAGTGGTGACGCGTGAAGTTAGCCCGCTGCCAATATCATTGTTATCAGGATTTTCCACAAATTTATGCTTGAAACTGGCTTGTCAGATGGAAGAATCAATGTTTCTGGACAGGTACTTACTATGGTTTCCTGCTGTTGGTCTTTTCCAAAAGCAAAAAGAAGAAAGAATTTTTTTCTCAAGATCACCGATCAATTCATCTACATGCCTTCTATAAATATAAAAAGTTTAGTACTCGAGTACTACTATAAGATTGAATGGATCTGTAGGTCTCCCTTGTCCACTCTTTCTTGTGGTTTTATTTGCTTTGATCATGTCATTTGGAAGGGTTATTATCCTTTCACATTTACTGCAGCTTTATTATCATACTAACTCCAGTCTCACTGGGAGCAAGCTAGTATTTCCTCGTTCCCTTTTTCTTTTGAAGGTTCATTGTACCAGTTATGAATGCTTAATATCATTCTATCATTTCATTGCAGGCTGTGCATAGCATTGCTGTGGTTGAAACATACTGTAGGTTGATGCTCATTTCTCCCCATTCGTTGTTTCGCTCACTCTTAACTGTAGCTTCTCCTCTTTTCCCTCCTAATATTCCTTCTTTGGTATTTAATTCTCTGGCATGTCACTGCATTTTCTCCAGAACTACATTCATTGCGTTAAGCCAGTAAGCAAAAGAAACCTCCTGAGAAGATCACTTTTGGTTATGTGACAAATTTGCTATAATATCTGCATAAGTTACTTTTATCATGGTTCAATACTATTTTGCTTCGTAACAGTCTAAAAGGAAAATGCTATTGTTGAGTTACTCCACCAAATATAAATTATGAATTGGATAGAGTCCTCTGATTTCAGACATCACACTAATTAGGGCCAGAACTTCTCACAGTACTTAAATATAGCTATCAAGATAATGCGAAAGGATTTACCTGAATCAAGAAGCAGCACCAGCAGCTTCTTTGATATTTTTAGTGTCAAAAATCTCGATCCAATAGCCATCAGGATCTTTAATAAATGCAATACCTTTCATTTTTCCTGCAGAACTTCCTTGTTTAGGAGATCAACTAAAGTATTTGCTAAGATCAGCTGATGATATGATTTAAAAACGAAAAGGGATCAAAGCATTCGAGACTACTATCTATCAGAAAATAGACAGAATGAAATCCAATATAACACAGTAGCAGACGAGGTACGGGTTTCGAATGTGTTAGACATGGAACATCCAATAACCTTTGAACTCAAGCATCTTGCTGCCAACAGATCACAACAGAATCCGAGATTTAATGTTTTCTTGCTTAAGGTTTCATTTATAGGGATTGTTGTTAACTGGAATTTTCAGTGATATTGTTTTCTAGTATTTTTCAGTACATGATAATTGATTAAAAAATGATCGGTTACTTTTTGCAAAATAAGTGATTTTTCCTATACAGTAACCAAATACTAGTATTTGATATGAAACTGATTTAATAGAAGGTTCCAGGTTAAATCAGGTAAACACTACAAACATGTCATAGAAGCGGTTATCAAGGAAAAACAGGCAATTGGTGTGTAGCTGCTCTGTTTGAGCGATCGGATGGTTTTCTTATCTCATTAGAGTTTCTTTGTAGAATTTGAAGTCTTGGTGTAATATGAATGTAGTAAATGATCTAGATATAGTACTGGAATTCTTGAATTCCTTATCAAGTCCAGTGAAACTCTTGTACTCATATAGACCTTCTTGTTTTGTAATTATATGAATAAAATTACTTACTAAGAAGAATAAATATACAATATTCAGCGTAGATGTGATTATAAAAGCTTTTAACAGAAGACATTGTCTTCAGACATTCCCGCAATTTAATTTCCTAGTTCTTATTTCTCACAGTTTTCATTCCATCTTTTATTGAAAATGGCTGCAATATGAGAACCCATCTTTTTAGTATCCTTTGAATACAAGTTATGACCTAGTTTTCAGCTCACTTTATTCCTCAATACCAGCATATGCTTCAAATCTTAATGTGTGCTTCATAAATATTTACAAAAGAATCTCAGAGACTAAGAGCAGCAACGTGCACGCACAGACATAAAAGAGAAGATAAGACGAAGAGAATGTATTTATGAAGGAGAAATGTTAAATTTTACTTCTCAAAACTAGCAGTTCTGCTATACCAATGAGATTAATTCATCAAAACTCAAATAATCAAAGGTCAGCAAGCATTTCATAGTGTTGCATTGACAAGTTCAGTTCACTTGTTAAGCTTGCATTTTTACACAAAAATCATCTCAAAGAGGCCTATACTTATAAACTAAGGTTAAATTACCATCAAGAGGCTTCTTTACGAATTCCACACCCAGTTGTTCAAATCTCTCGCAAGCCTTGTAGACGTCATCAACAGTGACACCTATGTGTCCTGAAAGAGGAGGAAACAAGTCAATCAGCATCAAATAAGAATTTTAGTATCTATGGGGACATGCTCTAGTTCCTCACAGAATTGCCGGTGTAGATGGAAAGAAGTGAGCAGCGAAGTTAATGAAAATAGGCAGCCCAAAACTTTCAAGTGCGCAACAATTGAACTTCGCGTTTCTGTAACATGTTTGTCAAAAAATTGGGTTCTAAACTTGTAATGTACAATATGACTTCCATTCATAACCATTCTGGTGGAAAATAATCAGTTAGTAGAGGAACCAATGTCCATCTTCAGTTAGTGACCCTTTCATCTATTCTGACAAAGGCTGTACTTTTTCCATCCCAATATACGACGCATATTCTTCATCTACCACAAACCATCTCAATTGACTTGACCAACTTCTTTACGGTGCAAACTCTTTGATTCAAAGAAGTCGGTTTTTGAACAAAATTACCCTATATGTGAGCCTAGCTGTCATGATCAATAAATTACGTAAAGTAGAAGGTTTGTGTCCAAAGCATCTGCTAAGATATTTAATCAAAGTCAAAGGGAGAAACAAACAATTGCCAAGCTGCATTAGAGTAATGCAATGATTACTAGAAATAAAATACTTGATGAATAACATGCATTTCTTACACTTTACATCAAGACATGACAAGGTTCATTTCTTACACTTTACATCAAGACATGACGAGGTTAAGGTTTCACTGAGAAAGCAATGGGGTAAAATAAAGAGATGGAAAATGAAGATAAACAAAGAAGCTCTCTAAAGTCTAGGAAAAAGAAAGTTAAAATGCATAAATTACATACCAAAGCCACGTGGTTCTGAATTCCCATTGTGGTAACCTGTAAAATTAGGGTCACTCTCAGTACCCCAGTTGCTGCAAATAAGAATTTAGAAACAATGAGTTACAGATAGAAAAGAGCAAATATCATTGAGGCACCACATAACAGCAAAAAGTTCTTACTGTGTAAGCTCTAATGTAGCTTTCTGACCAAAGGTCCAAGCCGTACGTTCAGCTGGATCAGTGGGTGCTGATGATGTATCCTATACCACCCATAAGCAAAAGTAAAAGGAAGGAGTATAGAAATTTGAGAGAGGAAGTATATCCAAAAGGAAAGAAGATACATAGCATTCTAAACACAAGGATTTCAGAAACTTACCTCATATCCCATGAAATATAAGCTGAACTTCATCTCAGGGAAATCCAATCTCTTGAGCAAGCTGTAATAGACAAGGTATCAATCATACCAAAATCTCGAATCTACATTTAGCTTAACCTTAAACTTTGGCTCCAACTAAGACCAAAATACATCTATATTTCACCGATTCAAGAATTTGATCAAAATTGTAGTCATAAAGTTCAGAATTATATTTGATCAAACATAACACTCTTTGGGAATCCGAATGAGCTTTCAGGACTTATCAAACACTATACAGAGCAAAATCCTATAGAAATATGACAACGATTTCCATTAAATTGTAACATACCAATATAAGCATTATCAAAACACAATATCAGGGAGAATATCCTAGCAAATAAGATTAGCTTAAGCCTAAACTTTCAGGGCAATCCAATCTCTTGAGCAAGCAGCAATCAACAAGGTATAAATCATACTAAAGTACAACTCCACATTTAGCTTAAGCCTAGACTTTGGCTCCAACTAAGACAAAGTACATCTTTCTCGGATTCAAGAATTTGATCAAACTCATCGTCATAAAGTTAAGATTTTTATTGATTAAACAGGATAATATTAGGGAATGCAAACGGGAGCTTTTAGAACTTATCAAATACTATACAGATAAAGAACCGACAGTAACATGATACTTAGTTCCACTAAATTGTAATTTACCAATACAAGCATTAACATAACACAATATTAGCTTAGTAACATTAGTGTTTCAGAGATACTGACATTTTTAGCAATATAACAGTAAAGTAAATTTTTAAAAATAAAGAACATTTGGGAATTGATAGAAGACTTACGACATGCCCAGCACTTTGGAGTAGAATTCAAGACTGACTTTGGGGTCCTTAATTCTAAACATCTAAATTTAAAAACAAAAAAGCAAAGGGGCATTAACGAAATTGATAAAAATACATGTAACCATATCTGCAGTTCCATTTATATGATACAAATAAATGTAAAAAAAGGAAACAAAATTGGGGCTTACAGTTTGTTGCAAAAAGTAGCCTTTAGTTGCATCATCAGGAGTGGAATGAAGGCCTGGATTGTTGGAGGGAGAATCTTTGGAATCTGAAGCCATTGATGATGATATAAACCTAGCAAAATTAGGAACCTGCAAAAAGAAAACGTTCCCCAGAAAAGGGTACGAGAAAAATAAGAAATTTGAGAAAAAAGTGAACCAAGAAATTATTTTTTTGTAATAAGGTGAATCAAGAAATATCATGGGTCAGGGACCTTAGGTTTTGATAGTGAAGAATACTTTAGGGGTTTGAGATAAAAATGGAGATAAGAAGGTTTGTAAAGTGTTGGACGAAGTAGAGAGACGTAAGTGAGGGCTCTAGGTAGTGAAGTGGCCATTGGGACCTGAGGTACAGTGAGAAAGGCTCTCACCTATTGAATCTTTGGACGTCGCGTTCTTGTAAACCCATGTTTTCCTTTATTTTGGGTCATGTTGTCCTTTTTTTCTATACACACATGATATTTGGTCAAGCTCTTTTTGTTAAAAGTTTTTTTTTTTCTTTTTTTTTTTTGCGAAAAGTATTTTTCTAAAAGTTAAAGATGTTTGGTCCAGGAAAAAAAAGTATTTTTGGGTAAAAGTATAAGTAGTTTTTGAGAAGCAGAAAAAAAAGTAGCTTATCTCAAAAATATATTTTTGAAAATCACTTTTGAGAAAAATACATTCGGAAGTATCATTTAAAAGTCTGGTCAAACAATAATTGACACTCAAAAGTGTTTTTCAAATTAATTAGCTAAACACAAACCGCTTTCCCTCAAAAGTATATTTTTTTTAAAAGCACTTTTGAGAAAAGCATTTTTCAGAATAAGCTACTTTTAGAAGCTTGGCCAAAAGGCTACAAATATTATGTGATCCAACATTAACAAATTTTTATTGTTATGGTCATGATAGAGGGAAAAATTCAAAATAGCATGTGACAGCCAATTTTTAGATTTTTAACTTAAAAATAGCCAGTATTTATAAAGTAATTAAAAAATATTCATTATCTAATGCGAAGCTAAAATCCGGACAAAAGTATTCTTAGCTAAAAAAAAAAAAAAAAAAAAAAAAAAAAAAAAAAATCCAACATAATATACTAAATTATGGAATATATAAAACTCCAACATATTATATTGAAAGCTCCATCATAAAATAATTTGAAAATGCTGGTAAGAATGGAAAATGAGTGATTGATTTTGAAAATCAAATATAGTGGCTCCTTGTTTTCATGAGGGGAATCACGATTGGAGTTGATTATAAATTGTTGCTTAATTTCAAATATAATGTGAAAGTGCTAAATTTGAATATTTGTGCTGAGATTCTCATTTGTATTCTCATTCTATATTTATCATGCATAAGATAATACTCACATTTCACATAATTTAATGCGAGAAACTAAATTGCTCGTTAGATGTGTAGACGATAAATATTTAATACGCAAAATGCTGCATAAGTAATATGATAAATAATATTTTTTTCTTATACGATCAACCAAATATTATCTTATTTTATGCTCCCAAAACTAATTATGTCGATGCAATTAACCACACGATCCCTTAATGAATGAAAACGTAAACTGAAAAAGAAAAAAAGAAGAAGCTAAATAAAGTAATAAATATGTCGGGAAGTGCCTTACTGGTGCTATACCAAACTTATGATGGAATTCACAAGAGAGGAAACAAGCCTAAATTCATGAAGTTCCATCTGTAATTTTAAACATAACGAACGTGAATTTCATTTTCACTCCTTTTGTCTCATTAAATGGCGGCAAATCATTCAAAGGACAACAGCTGGTGACGTTATTGCAGCAAAAAAAAAAGAGAAAAAGAATATTCGCCCCTATTAGCACAAGAGAAGCATGCTGGAGGAATGAAGGAAAGAGAGAAAATAGTCTTACGAGAAACTAGCAATAAAAAGAAAATAAATATATGAATTTAATTTAAATATATTGATACTATAACAAAATTATAATTATTGAGGAATATTCACATACTGCAGCAAGTTGTTTGCTTTATTTTTTGAATTATCAATCTCACTTATTATGAATAATCTCTAATTATCTTTTAAATAAGTGAAAACATAAGGCAGATCAACTACAACAAATTTGATTATCAGTAATGAATTATTTTTTCACCTATGATTCACTTTTCATCACCAAATGTTTTGTGACAAAATTTTTTTGTCAATCTTTCGTCTCTAAAATACCGTCACTAATAATATACAAAGGTAATCTTGTGTTTAGTTGCCAAATAGTAATTTATTAAATACGAAATCTTTTTCGTCTCCAAATACGTAATATTTATGCCGGATTTATTTGTCATAAAAAGTACAAAAATATCGTACTTAATAGTGTCGTTTCGTCACTAAAAAGTCCATTAATATCGACGAAATTACCTCATCGCTAAATATTTAATTTAATTAGTGACGCCGTCAAATGTCTCTAAAGCTATGTGTGTTTCGTAGTTGAAAAACCGTAATTTTGTCATTAAAGACTACCTTTTATTCACAAAAAAGTCTTTCGTCCCTAAATATATAAATTAGTGACATTATAATTTTGTAGTTAAAACTATCATCTCGTCACTAAAAATATTATTTTTACCGACAAAACAAAGTTGTCACTATAAATTATCATAATTAGTGACAATTACAATTATCAAAAAATACAAAAGTAGTCAATAAAAAGATAATTTTGGGATATAAATTATTTTTGTCACTAAATATAGTGAATCTATGACAAACTTAATTTGTCTCGTGACGAAAATGTGATTTTCCTAAAAACTATACATAAGTGAATATTTTTTGCCAATGATAACATATGTTTGATGAGATTTATATTTTAGATTGGCGATATACGAATTTGAAATAGCATAGTAAAACAATCAAGGTAATAACAAAAATATTCACCGATGATCATACAACTAATACTAAAACTATAGCGAGATAAAAGCTCCTTAAATTAAATGAAACATAATCAAAGTAAATATGTCCAATATAAAAGTCTAACTGAGAACTGAGATATACTAAATATTACTCCTAAACTAGGACTGAGAAGTGGAGGAATGCAAGGAAACTTCACTTGCAATTAGTCTTGATCCAATATTTACCTTCATAAAAGATAGAGAAGAATTCAGATTTAATTTAATACTTTATGATATCATCATATAAATAAAATATAATTGGTATAAACTACAACTTCTTGTTAAATATAGAGTTTAATTGGTGAAACAAATACTTTAATTGTGATACCAAAAAATAAAAATGAGAAAAAAAATAAATAGTATGAAGTTTTGTATACCCAAAATTGATAATTTAGTGGAGCTCAATCTTCGGTGTATCATAAAAATGAAACATTCGAACTTAGATGCTAAAAGAATTTATCATTTAAAGATGTAGTACTTCTAATCTTTGATGAGATAATAAAATGATGCTGCATATGGTTTAATATTTTCTCTTGGCATGCTGATACAGTACCCAACTAAGAAGTTAATGTTTGTATCTATATCTGCTGATTTGCTACCAGGAACTTCATCTGCATTCAAACGTTCTTGTAAATCATGTTGGGCAGTAGCAACTTCCTCTTTTGCCCTCCTAAGAGAGTCCTCTAATTATGATGTCCTCCTTGTTGTTGATGTAGTTGTACTAGGCTTTGGACCATAGCTAATGCCTTTAATATATTCTGACCTTGTACCAAGTACATTATCTGAAATTTCATCAATAGTCATTGGATTCTCTTCAGAAAATCGAGCTCTTAAATCTCTCATTTTGTTCTGCATAAAAATATTACATCAGTTAAATTAATTATAAGATAGAATGAATATATTTGACATGTTACTAAAATATTGCTTACATAGTTAGTCTCAGCCTCTGGAGATGACCATCCTTTTTCACTCGAGTAATGGGTGCTTTTGTAGAACTCAATCCTATCTGGCTCTACTCCTCTATGTTCCTTCACACCCTACACAATATGAAAATAATATGAAATAGTACTAAAATATCATCTTTACAAAAAGTAAAAATAGTATAACTTACTATTCCAGCACAAGCAGCTACAAAAGCTTTTGACCCCATGAAATGATTAGATTTCAGCTTTGTTCGATTGACCTTGTTTATCTCGCATCGTCTCTACAAAGAATATATAAATATAAGTAAATTAATTATAATGACACAAATTTGATGCTAAAGCTTATTATCATTTGGCACCATAAGTTCTCAGATGTTAGCATAAAAGAGTGGGCAGAAACTAAAGAACCACATCAACCTCTTCTCAAAGGTGCATTTTATAGAGGCATTAAAGGATCTTTTTTTCTCTTTACTTACTTCCAGTTTATTTTCTCACTCTTATTTGTATCTTTTGTAAATGCAAAATTTTGAAGGGTCTACTCATCCATGAATGAATGTTGCAATTGCAAAGTAGAGCAAAACATGTTCTTGAAAATATCTTATGTACATTTTATTTGTTTGTGTACTTATTACTTAAATTACCTTTTTCTTAGAATCTGTCAATGCTGTTTGCCAAAAAAATTACAATGAGACAAATATGAATAGAAATTACCTTATGCTCTGAATTCGCCTACATGTCACAGAGCCTATTCCAATTTTTTCGGGGTCAACTCTGGCACTTCAATTTTATGAGCCTCTTCCTCGGAGCTTGCACTTTCAAATAGCTTTTTTAATTTGTCGCACGATTTGTCGGCTTCTATTTTTTAGATTATCCTCACAGCTATCTTTGGTGTAATGTGATCTACTCCCTATCCACAGTCAACAATGAGTGGAAGAGGTCGTTGGAAGAATAGTACCCAACTATGAGTCGGGATCGATTTTCTCAGGGAGTTAAATGTGGGTGTTAGAGTGCACACTTGATGTGTGTAGATGAAATAGCTTAAATACACTCCCAAACAAGTTGGTGTTGCAAATTACTTCTATGAACTATACTATTAATGATTAACTAGGGAGATGAAACTAGAAATTGACTAATTATTTTTGGTTATTTTTAAATAGGTAAAAAGCTTAGGGATGCAACCTTCGCCTAGGTGTTAGTCTAATGGCTACGTTAACACTTATTTTAGTGATTGTGGTGTATTATAGCACTCAACTCTAAATTACCCACTCAATACCTCTCGAAAATAGAGTGATTTTACTCAATTTGACTTTCTCAAGCCCAAATAGGTATCAAATCACATATTTGATATGAGCTGAAGACGAGTTTTCCCTATCTCAAGTTCAAACCCTTTAATTAGGCTAATCAAAAGCTTAACTAACCTAATTTCTTGTTAGTCAAGTTTTTCTAGACTAAGTCTCTTTCTCAAGTAAACACCAAGTCAAAAAGGCATGAATCAATATTTGCAACTATTAATTCTAAAATTAAAGCATGAACAGGGCTAAATAACAAACACTCAATCATAAACAAGCATTAGATTAATTACCCATAAAGTTTACACACTAGGGTTGGGTTAATGTCTAGATACTCATAATAGAAATTGAAGAAAATAAAGAAGAAACACTAATTAAAGCCATAATTAAAATTAAAATAATAAACTATGGTGTTTTTGTCCCAAAATAATCACAACTTACCAAAATAGTAAACTACAATGGCTACAGCTAAAAGAACTTTAAAACATGACCTAAAAAAGTGATCTTCATTTATTGATAGTGGCCAAAAATTCATTGACAAAAATACCCTTCAAAAGGTTCTGCAGCCGCACAATTTTATGTGCGGTCTGCATGTTGCTTGAGTCTGCAGGTTGAGAGATTTTGCAGCCGCACAATTTAATCTGCAGCTGCCCTTTAGCTTTTGCGGTCGCACTATTCCATGT
Organism: Nicotiana obtusifolia; assembly: GCA_002018475.1. Taxonomy (NCBI): domain Eukaryota; kingdom Viridiplantae; phylum Streptophyta; class Magnoliopsida; order Solanales; family Solanaceae; genus Nicotiana; species Nicotiana obtusifolia. The sequence continues at coordinate 104,481 of MCJB01001270.1, read as the reverse complement.
GCAGTCCGTACTTCAGGCAAGGCTTCAGTTTTGGTCGTTTTGCACAATCTCTGAACTTTTTTGAATTCTTGTCAGTGTGACCATGTTCTACGGCCGCACAAATTGTGCGCGGTCAATGTTTCTCTTCAATCCACCACTGAGCTTCAACACCAGATCTACGGCCGCAGACAGAATTCTATGGTCCGCGCTTTCTTCTGCGGCCACAGAAATACTTCTGCGGACCGCACTTTTGGTCTGCTGCGCTTCTTCTTGCCTTGTGAGCCAGAACACTCCTTTTTGAGTTGGATTTATTCATTAGGGTCCAAATCTCCAGTATTCCTGCAATTTGTACACTTTCATTAGTTTTAGGAACATAAATCAACACTTTCAGACTAAAACTAAAGCAAGAAGGTATTAATAAGTGATCAAAATCAACACTTATCAGCTCCCCAAACTTAAGTCTTTGCTATTCCTCAAGCAAATAGATTAGCTCACCTCCTTAGAGTAAAAGGTCATTACTGCGAGTCAATGGTGAGCCATTCATACTCAGTTGGGACCAACAATTACCCATACTACTCATGCATTATCAACAAGGTGACAAGTCAAGTATCATGCACATATAGTTTTAGTGTGACATTTGAGCTTCAAGAATTGACTTTATTCATGAAGGACTCTTGTTCTATCATGTAGATCATGGTGGACTCCACATTCTTCCTCCTCTACCTTCCATTTTTCAAGATCACTTCAAAAGTTAGCACTCAATCTTAAGATTCATGAAAGCTTCACTCTTCTCTCACAAGAGAATATCACAAGTACGGCTTCAAGTAACATAGGCTTTCCCCTCATATGGATCACCACTAATGTAAGCTCATTCGGTTCGAAATCAAGTAGGACTTCTTTCGGGTTGTAATAAAGGCTTTTGGATTGGGGTAGGATACCATATGGGTAAGTGCTTACACCTTTCCTTAAGCACTCCACATTTTTATTTCTTGGCTCACATTTACCAATTTTTAGAGGTATTCTCTTTTTCTTGGGGGTTAGAGAGACTTGACATCACTCTTTCTTATTCATTTCATTCTTTTTCTCCCTTGATGCTCATGTTTGGGATAATTATCTCTTTTTTATTCCATCAACCCTTCCTTTTATTCTCTTTCTTGCATTTTTCTTTTCGTTCTTTTCCTTTCCCTGCCTTCTCTTTTATTGGAGATCATTTCTTTTCTCTTTTTGGTGCCTTGATACCTCTTTCAAATTTATCAACTCTTCCCCAAATTTATGCCTTAAGCCACTTATTTTACAAGAGTGTTAAGGAAGGTCCGGGTGCCAAGAGAGGATCACGGCAAAACAGGTAAAGGCTTATATCGTGGTTATCAAATGAGAAAGGTTAGAGGCTCAAAGGGGGTTGACTAGGGGTAACGACATTGATCGGCAATAGAAAGTTCAAACGGACCAAGGAAAGCCTACAAGTATTTCCCAAACCAGGCAAAAATTAGTATTTCGCCTTGAAGCATATTTGGGGCAAGTTCTAGACCATTCGCACAGGTTCTTAGACTAGCAACAAATCACCTCACCCCTCACGCAACTAGACTGTAAAAAAGGATAGAGTCGAGAGCCTACAACAACCACAATCAAGTTAAAATCACTATGGTCCAATAAACCACTCGATGATTACCAAAATCAACTCAAGAGTCTTAAAGTCACTAACTAGAGCTATTTTCTTTCAAAAATCTTGTTTCAATCCATAAGCATGTAGTTAAGTGTGTTGGTACCAAATGAAGCATGAATAACTCTTTTTCGAGAATGATTTGATTAGGCCTTTTATTAATTACTACTACTATTATTTTTACCTAAAACAAAAAAGGACTCATTCCCTTAAGAAAGTCGTCATGCCATCCATCATTGGGACGAGTCACCCGGTTCACACAATACTACCTTTGTAAAGAACTGTAGCATTAAGAAAACCAAAGGCTTATTGTACATACTACTACGAAAAACACAAAATAAACTACTAACATAAAAAGAAACTACTAACAAAACAAAAACTAAAGAGGAAAATTAAAGAAGCTAATGAACAATAACTGCTAAAGATAGATAAACTACAACTAAGAATAGAAACAGAATCATCCAATTATTACAGTCCGAATGTATCCAAATGTATCAATCAAATAAACTCCACACTTCCCCCCCTCCCCGAATAAAAGTAAGTATTGTCCCCAATGCTTAACAAAATAAGAGTGAAAAGAGAGAGGGCGAAGAAAACTCCTTAAACATCCTTGGACATCTCAGTGTCCCTAGCAACAGCATCTCCCGTTAGGTCAACCAACTGTATCGCATCATCATCATATCTGGGAGTGGTTGGAGTAGCAAACATCGCACGCACTGCCTCAATAGTGTCAGTAGCAAGGCATAGCTCATCAGACTGGCCAGCTGGTGCAACAGGTGCAGATGGATCAGGGACGGACTGGTCTGGGTCTAGTAACATGTCAAAAGGCAAATCCCCAGTTGTCGCATGTTTGGTCACCTCCTTCCTGAGCTTATCAACTGATCTCTTGCTTGCCTAGGACTTACTCATCTTCTTCACTTCTTTGGCCAACTCCTCAATAACCAACCCGCGCTGTTGCAGAGTGTCCATGATCATCTTCAAGTTGTGCAGAATCTTCTTCTACTTCTCATCAAGATCAGTGGAGACCTGTGGTGCATGCGTAGATGACTGTGCTACAACAGTACTAGATATGCCAGAAAACTTTGAAGTAGCTGCCTACATCAAGTTGTTAAGGCTCGCCATTGTCTGGGAGACTCGCAGAGCAAATAATGGAGCTGTAGGCATGGGCACCGGCCTCAGGAATATAGCAGGGGCTGCCTTGGGGCATGTGGTAGTACCTGAAAATGGTGGCGGAGGCATAGTAGCAGCACTAGAAGAGGGCTCAACAGAGGTAGATGGAATGTCAGTTGTCTCAGAAATTACCACTGCTGGCTCATCAGACTGGCCTATGGTGGTAGAAGGCTAAGCTCTCTTCTTTAGGTTGGTCGCATCCATCAATGAATATCAGTCAAATGGCTTATTCAGCTTCACCTTGGTATCATATGATATTGGCTCTACCTTTGCATCAGTGAGGTACTCTATGATAGTGTTGGGATAAGGGTAGGCCGTGTTAGTCTGCTGTGCTACCAATGAAATGTTGGCCGACATCATGACACCTACATTAATTGGGTACCCGGCCATGATAGGAGCCACACGAACAACACGTAGAAGAGTCAAATGAGTCTCATTCTGGCAAGGATCAAGTCTGCTACACATAAAGGTCTGTTATCCCTTCGCCTCAAAGCTCAATGTGTTCTGCTGAATGAAACCCCAGTAGTGATCCATAGTGGTGGTGGCGCTGGTAGTGCTAAGATCTCCGCTTTCCATGGTCGGACTTCTTCTTTCATATCACACTTCTCTAAATACTCCCGTATCCAAGTCCTCAAACCCTAAGTACGCATTTAGTGTGTGCTGATCAAACATCACTTTGAGGTTGCGTACTTTAGCACCTTCATTCCTTTCTTGGTGTGAGAAACGTTAGCATAGAACTCTTGTACGAGGTACTCCTTGGCATCTTCAACTCTCTTAGTAAACCACATCCAACCCTCTCTTGCTCTGACCTTCCTCAACACTACCGGGTTGTATCTATCCAAATCCTTCAAGAGCAACTGCTGCTCAAGTGTCTAGGATTTTACCGGCCACCACATATGGAAATCAGTGAAGGAAGCCAAGATAACGAACCTATCCTCCCATATTTCCTTTTTCTTTGATCTCTCCACACCAATGGATGTACCATCTCCCCCTCTACCATCATCAGGAATATCCTATACAGTATGCGCATTTGTGTCTAGGGCAGCTGCTGGCTCAGAGGTCTAGCTAGAACTTCCCGACCCTTCGGAAGTGCTGTGGGATGAAGAGGCCTCATCCATGAGCTGAAATCGCCTTTGTGGCCTAGACTGTGTGGCTGTCTGCTCCTCCGTAATAGAGGCTGAGTTGCCCTTAGAAGCTTCCCTAGATGAGACATATGAACTAGACTCGGAGAGGTCTGCACCCCTCCCTCTACCTTCAGTGGTCTTCTTCCGGATAGTTTTGGGCCGGCTAAGGGGCAAGGTACCTCTACCTCGACCCCTAGAAGATTCACCTCTTCCTTTTGGGGTTTTGTCGCGGCCGCGCGATCGAACCTTTGTCTGTATCAAAGCAAAGAGGATTGTTAGTTGCAAGTCATCATTCAACAAATTCAAGACTTATATAGGCAAGGGAGAACATTATGGACACAGTGATGTTAAGACAAAAACAACAGGTTGCTGGAATTGGGATCTGCGATCCGTACATTTTTTATGTGCGGCCGCATATAGGAAGTGCGGACTGCATAATTGCAAGTGCGGCTGCACTTCTATCAAAAAACATCAGAGGCTCAGAAGCCTCTTCTCTGAAGACAGTGCAGAGGCTATTTTACGACCGAAGAATACATTTGCAGTCCGCACATTTTTTAGTGCGGGCTTTTTAAGATTTTTGCGGTCCGCACTATTTAAGTGCAACCGTAGAATCACTTGCCTTCACTAGGTTGCCCAAACACCAAAACTGTGGACCATACAAATTCAAGTGCGGCCGCACATTTCGAAAATTACAAACAGACTGTCTTTTTCTACTTAGATTTTGCAATTACGTATACAAATTTACATGGAAACATAATATAAACATGAAATCTCACTAACCCAACCCATTAAAGCATGCATTATCAACTACCCAGTTCTGATCTACCTCACACGGACACATGGATGAACTCTAATAACAGATGGCCTATAAAGAAACTAAAGTTTCAAAAATTAAACTAACATGAAATTTAACATGAAATGAAGCATACCAAATATAGTGAGTGCACTGAGTGTATAAGCACAGGTAAGTGTGTGTGTGGGGGATAATGAAAATCTCTCAGGAAACTTGCAGAGTAACAGTGATTGTAAGAAGAGTGAAAAGTGAAAAATGAACTCAAAACTTCTATTTATACCAAAAGTCTTAAGAGGGAAAAGGGGTCGAGTGCGGCCGCTGATTTCCATGTGCGGTCCGCACTCTATCACCTGGGTCGGCCTTCTCTGATCTTAATGTGCGCTACGCACATTTTTGACTGCAGCTGTAGATTTCCACTCGCAGTAGCAGATTAGCCCTACACTGACAGGCTCATACTTTAGAGAGTTGACATTTTTACACATTGGAAAGCTTCCAATTGTGCGGTCCGCATGTGAAATGTGCAGCCTGGAATGTCCTTCAACTGTGGCACATAGAATTTCCTGGTCCGCACAAATAAAGTGTGGTCCGCATATCCTTCAACACTTGGCCACTTGTTTAGTTCATCCTTCTTGCAAGTCACACTTAACTCTATAGCACATTTCCAATCAGGTTAGAGTACAAATAACATCTAACTACAAAGAAAAAGGAAAATAACATGGGTTTCCTCCCAAGAAACGCCTGATTTAACGTCATAGCACGACATAATGTACCCTCAAGTGAAGTAAATGACTGCCACCACGTGGCTATCTCCAACCTTGCCCAAGTAGTGCTTCACCCGATAACCATTGACTCGAAATACTTTATTGTTTTTGTTCTTCAAGTCTAATGCACCAAAAGGTATCACACCAACAGTTTCAAATGGACCACTCCATTTGGATTTTAGCTTTCTGGGAAACATTCTCAACCTTAAGCTAAACAACAATACAAGATTGCCCACCTTGAAATCTTTGTTCCAAATGTATTCGTCATGAAGATATTTCATCTTTTCTTTGTACAAGGGCAAACTCGCATAAGCATGGTATGGAACTCATTTAATTCATTCAAATGTGTAACTCGCAAGTTAGCGGCTACATCCCAATCAAGATTCAATTTCTTTAGAGCCCATATTGCTTTATGCTCTAGTTCCACCAGAAGATGACAAGCTTTCCGGAACCACAATCGGTATGGAGACATTGCGATAGGTCTTTTGTAAGCCGTCCGATAATCCCATAGCACATCATCAATCTTTTTGGATCAATCCGTCTAATTAACATTCACCGTTTTAGACAGGATCCTCTTTATATCCCGGTTGGAGACTTCCACTTGCCCACTAGCTTGTGGATGATAGGGAGTTGTGACATTGTTAGTAACACCATACTTACTAAGTAAAGTGTCAAAAGCTTTGTTGAAAAAGTGTGACCTCCCATCACTTATGATTGCACGTGGAATACCAAATCTTGTGAAAATATTCGTCTTCAAGAAACCCACTACACTTCTTGCCTCATTGTTCGGTAAAGCGACGACCTCATACCATTTGGACACATAATCCACCACGACCAAGATGTACGTGTTTCCACAAGAGCTCACAAAGGCCCATGAAGTCAATGCCCCAAACATTGAAAATATCAATCTCCAAGATGGTTGTGAGAGGCATTTCATTTTTCTTTGAGATTCCACCAGCCCATTGACATTCATCACATCTTTTCACCAAATCTAAGCACTTTGGCCACCATTCTTGCTCCACCATGATGACCACCATATCGTGAAGAATGACAAGCCCTAAGAATATCACCTTGCTCTTCTTCCGGTACATACCTCCTAATCACCCTATCTCTACAAATCTGGAAAAGGTGTGGTTCATTCTGATAATAATCTTGACAATCTCTTTTGAGCTTCTTCCTTTGGTTTGAAGATAACTCATCCGGAATGATTCCACTTACAAGAAAATTTGCCAAATCCGCGAACCATGGCACCTCTTTCATTGAAATTGGCAAAAGTCGCTCATCGGGAAAGGTGTCATTAATTTCAAGGCCATCTGCGGCCTCCCCTCCTCCTCCAAACGAGACAAGTGGTCTGCCACTTGGTTTCACTACCTTTCCTGTCTTGAATATCAATATCAAATTCTTGCAACAAGAGCACCCATCTCATCTAGAGCTTTGGAATCCTTTTTGTTCATAAGATAACGAAGCGTCACATGGTCCGTGTGGACAAACTTTGGCACCCATCAAGTACGGGCAAAACTTCTCAATTGCAAACACAATAGTAAAAAGCTCTTTCTTCGTAACGAAATAATTGACTTGGGCACTATTCATGGTCTTACTAGAATAATAGACCGGAGGAAAATCTTGATACGTTTTTCCAAAATAGTCCCAACCGCTATGTCACTTGCATCACACATGAGTTCAAAAGGTATACTCCAATTTGGAGCGACAATGATAGGAGTGGTTGTCAACTTGAACTTCAATAATTCAAAATCCCTCATGCAATCATCATTGAAATTGAACTTGGCATCCTTCTCAAGGAGCTTGCACAATGGGTTCACTACATTAGAGAAATCTTGATAAAGTGTCGGTAAAAACCCGCATGGCCTAGAAAACTTCGTACACCCTTCACTGAAGTTGGGAGTGGAAGCTTAGAAATCACCTCAATCTTTTCCTTGTCGACTTCAATTCCATTCCTTGAGATTTTATATCCAAGGACAATACCTTCCTCGACCATAAAATGACATTTTTCCCAATTCAGTACCAAGTTGGTTTCTTCATATCTAGCCAACACTTTGTCCTAATTTTCAAGACAATCATCAAAAGAATCCCCAACCACCGAGAAGCCATCCATGAAAACTTCAAGGTAGTCCTCTACCATGTCCGTGAAAATAGCCATCATACACCGTTGAAAAGTCGTTGGTGCATTGCATGGCTCCCTCTTAGAAGCAAAAGTACCATACAGACATGTAAAGTTTGTTCTCTTTTCATCTTCTGGAGTAATGAGAATTTGGTTGTAGCCCGTGTCTCCATCAAGAAAAAAACAGAAAGCACGACCGGCCAATCTATCTTACATTTGATCGAAAAAAGGAAGTGGAAAGTGATTTTTCCTTGTTACTTTGTTGAGCTTGCTATAATCCATACGGACCCTCCAACCGATCACCATTCTTGTAGGAATAAATTCATTCTTATCATTGGTGACCATCGTCATGACCCTTTTTTGGGACACATTGAACCGGAGAGATCCATGAACTATCAAAGATGGGGTAGACAACAACATCCAACCATTTGATAATCTCCTTCTTGACAACTTCTTGCATATCCTCATTGAGTCTTCTTTGATGTTCAATGGACGATTTAGCCCCATCCTCCAACTTGATCTTATGCATGCAAAAGGCGGGGCTTATAACCTGAATATTTGGCACTTCATAATCTACTTCACAATCTAGAATGATAAAGTTCTCCGGAAGAATGAATTTATCAACCCGGACCAAAATATCTTGAATCACACCTAACGATCTTTCTATTGTACCTCAGCCATTTGCAATCTCATAGAAGTGGGTCTTGGTTGCCCAATCCTCAAAGTCTTGAAATCCGAATAGGGCGTCACATTTATACTTGCCCCGAGATCACAAAGAGCTTAGGAAACTCGGCACTTCCAATTATACAAGGAATCGTGAAAGCACCGGGATCCTCCAACTTAGGAGCCATTGAATGAACAATCGCACTCACTTGATGAGTGACTTTGATAGTCTCAAAATTCATCGACCGCTTCTTTGTCACATGATCTTTCATAAACTTTGCATAACCGAGCATTTGTTCCAAATATTCTATCAATGGCACATTGATTGAAAGGCTCTTTATCCTTTGAATGAACTTGAATTGATTCTCACCATTTTGCTTGGCAAGTCTTTGAGGGTATGGAGGTGGAGGCTTAGGCAATGATGCCTTAGCCTTTTGTACTACCGGTTCCGGTATGTCAATGATGTATTCCCTAGACGGGTCCACCTCCTTTTGAGTCTCTTCTACACTATCATCACTATCAATATGAACTTCCTCATTTTCTTGAACAACATTGTTTGGGATCTCTTCTTCTTGCATCATTTGGTTATCATCGACAAGTCGCCTTTTTCTTGAGGTAGGTGTATTCCCAATTCTTCCAGTTCTTGTGATAACCAACATAGCATGCCCTGTGTTATTACCACCCTTTGGGTTCACCACCGTGTCACTTGGTAGTGCACCATTAGGATGAGAATTTAGAGCTTCAGAGATTTTCCCCATTTGAACTTCTAGATTTCGGATTGATGTGTTGTGTGAGGAAAGTTGGGCATCCGAATTGACATTCTTTTTCATCATTTGCTTGAACATATTCTCAATACGTCCCATTTTATTGTTTGAAAAACTTAAACCATGGGACGGATAAGGAGGTGGGTTGCTTGGTTGTTGATACATTGGGGGCCTTTGAAACCCGACTCCAAATGCCTTGATTGTTACCTCGTCGAGTAGTTCCTCCTCGCCGTCCAAGTCCCCCAAAGGCATATTTCCAAGCCCATTGTTCCCCATGTTGGTACCTGTGATTTCTTAAACACGTTAGTAACACGGAAGGGAAAGACGGTATTCCAAAAATACACTCAAATATATAGCTGACACCGTTATAACTCCCCGGCAACGACGCCAAAAATTGATCCACTCCCAATCCACACTCAATAATGAGTGGAAGAGGTCGTTAGGAGAATAGTACCTAACTATGAATCGGGGTCGATTTCCTCAGGGAGCTAAATGTGGGTGTTAGAGTGCACACTTGATGCGTGTGGAAGAAATAGCTTAAATACACTCCCAAACAAGTTGGTGCTATAAATTACTTCTATGAACTGCACTATTAATGATTAACTAAGGAGATGAAACTAGAAATTGACGAATTATTTTTGGTTGTTTTCAAATAGGTAAAAAGCCTTGGGATGTAACCTTCATTGGTGTTAGCCTAATAGGTTAACTACGTTAACACTTGTTTTAGTGATTGGGGTAAGGCTGTATTGTGGGCCGGTCCAGGCCCGGGACCGGCACGGGCCCGCGGTCCTGGTGGGCCTAACGGGCCTAGTGGGCCGGTCCTAGTGGTCCTGGGCCTTTTTGTGGGCTTAGGCCCGTGACGGGCCGGGCAGACCATAAAGCCCACCAGGCCCGGGACCGCCAGGCGGGCCTGGTGGGCCTAGCGGGCCCAGCAGTAAAAATTCAATTTTTTATTTTTTTTTAAAAATGGCCAATATATGTGTAGTTTATATGTATTATATATATATATATATATATATATATATACATACATACATATATAAACAATAAACTATATATATATATATGTATATATATATAGTTTATATATATATATATATAAGGCAAAATATTGTATATATAGTTTATATCTATATATATATATGTATATATATACATTATATACAACACTTATATAAAGCAATATATATATATATGTCTAATACATA